>JAJOZX010000488.1:1082500-1217500 GCA_023014485.1 Bathynomus jamesi
GCTGATTTGACTTTTAGTCACAACCTCGGCTTTGGGAAACTGCTCTTTGATCTGGCCTGACAAAAGAACAATGTTGAGGGTATAGAGCAGTTTAGCCATCCACCTTGCTTTGTGAAGTGCGCCGGGGTAGACCATTGTGAAGTTCACTGGCTCGGATCCTTTAGTTACAAGCAGCAGACAAAGCTCTACCAGCTCCTTGTAGTCGCCACGTGTAAATGGTTGGGATAGAGATTCACGGAAGAAGTCAGCCATCTCCTGCTGGCGCTCCTCAAACACTCCAGGTATTGCGGGATAGTAGTATTTCTTTTTTTCATTGTACGCCAGTTGAGAGAAATGGTTCTTGAACCTAGAAATGCAATTATTGGGATTATTGTATTTCGTACTAATCTATAATATTGTTTTAGGGGTATTAAGATTGATATGATCGATCATTTGCTTGGTGTTAGTATATCTTATAAGTCTAATAAAAGAAATTCCACTAAATTTGTTCATTAGATAATAATATTCCTTGTTATTTTGTAAAGCTTATGACTCACCTCTGGAAAAACATTGTTTGGACTTGAAGAGCCCTCCACTTTCAAGCAATCCCAGTAAACACCTAGGATGACTTCGCCCACATGCCTGCGACAGGCGCACCAGAATACGGCACGCTCTAATTCCTTTTGGAGGGAGACGCAAGCAGCTGCTTTTTGTCCTGAAAAAAAAATGTAATTGTAGTTTAAGGCCACCATTTCAGACACGTGCTTTTTGCAGATTTCTGTTAAATCATTCACTGTATTTTGGTATTAATGTCGTGATAAATTCACGCTGATGTTTGAAATAGGTTTACCTGTATTGGATGAAGTTGTGTCAAAAACCATACCAACGACATTCTGTTCACACTCCCAATCGACCAGAAGTTGTTTGGTTGCTGTTGATATCAAGTCTCCTTGAACCAGGCCAGCTTTTTGAGTCAAATGCGGAAGAGGTGGGACTCCAAGAAGCTTTGTGCCATTGACACCAGACACAAGAATGGGCAGGCGGTCATCAGTGCCTTTGGAATCCAGCGTGTCCATAAGTTTACCATCCCAGTGCACCAGTACTTTGTCTGATGGTTGCCATTCATCCATGATTTTTAAACTTATTTCTGACACGATGGAAGCTCGGTATCGGTGGGCCGTCCTTGCATTTAGACTCAGCTTTGATGTATCTCCACCACATGCAGATACAAGGGAGTACATAATTGCACTCAGCTGGGTCGGCGAGATGTTGTTTCGAACACTGCATGAAACAAGTTCTGCCGACTTCAGAATATCATGGGGCACAAAAATTGAAACTCCCTCTTTCACTGTTCTCCGATGTTTTCTCTTTGGTTCAGCAGTGCTGGCCTCATCAATGTCATCGTCCTCATCAGAGCTAATAGGTGAATCAATATCAGCCTGTACATTCTCAGCATGATCACATTGCTCTCTCTCTTGTCGCTTCTCTTCTCGCATCTGCCTTTTCTGTCGCTTCTGAACCTTTTCTGTGAGTACTTTGTTTACCCCAGAGTAGGTAGCTACTCTGTCACTTAGCATGCTTTTCATAAAGAGTATGTCAGTATCGATGGCATCTTGTTCGGCCTGAGTTTTCCCCTTTTTCGCAGCTGCCATGTCTTTCAACACTGTGTTCTTATAAAATTTCATCGTCAGGCTCAATTCTGATTTAAACTTCATAATTCCAGGATCATCAGCCCGTCTTCTATCCTCATTCTTTTTCATAAGCATCATGTAGTCTTTGTCATAGTAAGTTTTGATCACTCGGCCAATATTGTTCCTGCCTGTAATGGTCGGGACATTCGCCTTCTGGTAATGCAAAAGCACATTGTCAATGGTGGCAGATAAAGCCTGGTCCCAATGCATATCCCGAAGGTTTGCTAACAGACATAGTAAGACCTGCCTATTAGTTGGCAGTTTGCAGCCCTTTATTTCCTTTTCTTCTTCTCGGGGTACGGTGCCCAATAACATTCTGACATACTCATCATCTTGCCGTGTATCCATGATTAAATTCTCTATTCACAACATCAAATCACTGTCAAGGGAAAAGAAAAGAGCATCATTAAAATTAAATGCAATAAAATAATACGTGGAAAATTTGTGGGTCAGCGTTCCAGACCGGAAATGAAAATCTGATAAAATGTGCTATTTTCACACTTATTTATGAAGTTCATAAGCTGAAATAGCAATACTTGCTGGTACGACGGTGCTAGCTCAAACATGCACCGATCTCCAAGAACATTTACAGGGGTGTTTCCTAGATAAATACACAACACTAAAACTTTGAACAGCATTGTAGGACCATTTTTTTATTTTTGGAGGGCAACGGTCACACCCTAATATATATAGGGTGTCCCAAAAAAAACTATATACTCTTTATAGCATCATATATTTTATAATTTAAAAAAAAAAAAAAAATATATTGTGTTAGCAATTGCCAATGAAAGGTAAATTAGTAATCTAAGTGATCAAAATGTTATAGCGAGTTGTTTGCATATAAAATTTAATTAACTACGCCAAGTGCTCAAAATGTTCTCCGGCGGCATGAATGCATTTTTGAATGCGTCGACTAACTGATTCGCAGACATGGACTAATGTGGATGCTGTAATGGTCCCGCACTTTTCCCTAATTGCATCCTTAAGGTGTTCGAGTGCTGCAGGTCTTCTACCATAAACTGCATCCTTCAGGTAGCCCCACAAGTAAAAATCAAGTGGAGTCAAGTCCGGTGAACGTGAGGATACTCAACGCTTCCTCTTCGTCCTATCCAACGGTTAGGCAACGTTTCATCGAGGTACCTTCTGACATCACAATGATAATGAGGGGGGCTCCATCTTGTTGAAAGTAAAAGTCTTCGTTTCCAAACAACTTCCGAACTGCAGGTATAATTTCCGTCCGCAGCATGTCGAGATTTGCGGCACCGGTAACTGTCCCATTAAAGAAAAATGGTCCAACCAAACCCCTGGATGATAAACCACACCATGCTGTTAATCCTGGTAAATTAACATGTTTATCCACATAAACGTGTGGATTATCAAGTGACCAGTACCTGCAGTTGTGTCGATTTACTGTGCCATTCAGCTTGAAGGTAGCTTCATCAGACCACACGATTTTGTTGTATTGAAAGTGCATTCATGCCGCCGGAGAACATTTTGAGCACTTGGCGTAGTTAATAAAATTTTATATGCAAACAACTCGCTATAACATTTTGATCACTTAGATTACTAATTTACCTTTCATTGGCAATTGCTATAACAATATATTGTTTGGTTTTTTTTTTAATTATAAAATATATGATGCTATAAAGAGTATATAGTTTTTTTGGGGACACCCTGTGTATATATATATATATATATATATATATACTCACACGAATTTTAAAATTTGCTTGTTATTTTAATGCGGAAATAACATTAAATTTATCTATTTCCTGTAACGATGTCTATTTCCGGTCTAATTTTCTATTAAACTTTAGAGTATTTTTCACAAAACTTTCCCCGACTTACAAAATGTTTACATTTCCCTTCAAATAAAATTAAATATATTAGAAAATTGTAACTTACATTTTGGTCTCATTTGCAGTAATGCAATCACGCCTAAAAAGAAAAAAGAGAGAGAGAGAGAGAGAGAGAGAGAGAGAGAGAGAGAGAGAGAGAGAGCACACATACAGTAGTTCCAAATACAAATTGACCTCTTAGGAAAACAGTAAAAACCTACTTCACTATATATTTACTTGTTTTACGATATTACTACTATTACTGCTACTACTACTACTACTACTACTAATAATAATAATAATAATAATTTTTGTTATTATTATTATTATTATTATTATTATTATTATTATCAATAGGACTATAATTAAATAGAGAAATTAAATGTTGATAACAAAGAAATTACTGATGATACTGCTATTGCAGACTCTTTAAATGCACATTTTACTTCAATAGCGGATAAGCTTCGCTCACAATTAATAAATAATGATCACTCACCTCTAGAATATATGCCACCCAGCCCACTAAATTCATTTTCTTTTGTTCCTGCTACCTCTACTGAGGTCCAGAATATTATTGGTAAATTAAAAAATACAAAAAATAACATTCATAACATTCCTGTACCTATATTGAAACTTGTTAAAGACAAGATATCTGTAACTTTGGCTAAAATTATCAAAGTATTTCCAAAGGAATATTCCCATCAATGCTAAAAACTGGTTGTAAAACACCCCTTTTTGAAGGGGGTGATCCTATACTAGCAACAAATTACAGGCCAGTGTGTTCATTATCTGTGTTCAGCAAAGTTTTTGAAAAAAATTTAAAAAGTAGAATGCAGTGATATTTAGAATCCTACAATTTATTACCTCCAAATCAATATGGCTTCCGTAATAATAAAACAACGGAAATGGCTATTTTAAATCTTATGGAAAATGTAAATATAGCTAAGGAGGACAAAGAAATAATGATATCAGTATTTATGGATTTGAGTAAGGCGTTTGATGTAATAGACCATAATATTCTACTTAATAAATTATATTGTTATGGCTTTAGAGGAGCAATCAGTGATTGGTTTAAAAGTTATTTGTCCAATAGATATCATTTTGTATCAGTAAATAAGGTTTGCTCAACTAAAGCGCTTGTCAAACATGGTGTGCCACAGGGCTCAGTTCTGGGTCCACTGTTATTTTTATTATATATAAATGACCTGCCACGTTCATCTGGTATACTGAACTTCATAATGTTTGCAGATGATACAACTGTCTCTTTTTCTTGCAAAGATGTTAATACAGCTTAGAATATATTTCAGTCAGAATTCATCAGTGTAATGAAATGGTTGACCACCAATAAACTCTTCCTAAATACCAGTAAAACAAAATTCATGATTTTTACTAATAAAAGAAATGTATATCTTGATGAACTTAATGTTAATGAAATCGCCATAAAGGAGTGTACTGTAACAAAATTTATTGGTGTAATGCTAGATAAGAATTTGCAATGGAGTGGTCATGTAAATTATATCGCGAAAAAGATTTCAAGGAGCGTTGCTATAATGTTTAAACTTAGAAATGTAGTCCCTAAACAAGTTTTATTGACCATATTCTTGTTCTTCCTTATTTAACATACTGCACCCTTGTTTGGGGAAACTCCGCTAAGAACGCATGGTATCTTTGTCATCCAAAAACGAGCAATAAGGTTATTATCTGATGCTGATTTCCTTGATCACTCTAGTGCATTATTTAAACCGCTAAACCTACTAAAGCTCAACGATATAACCAAACTGGCACATTTTATTTTTATTTACGAGTGTAAGAACAAAATCATTAATTTGCAATGGGTAAATAGATATTTTGTAACTCATCAAGAAATCCACTCGTATCAGACCAGAAATAGATCAAAGCTTTTATACCTCAATTTAGACTGTCTTCATCTCAAAAACTACCCATTTTCATTGGATTGAAACTATGGAATGACTTGCATGCCGATATAAAAAATATTGTGAATGTAAATTTGTTTAAAACCAAGTTGAAATCCCGATTAATAATGGCATACTAACAAAAATCTAGGATTAATGTCCACTAATACTGTTTAATATTGTCCATTAATATTGTTTAATATTGTAATTCATGTTTTAACTATTAATAATACTTATTTTCTTATTTACTTATTTATTATTATTAATTAATAACAACTAGCTGCTCATTTTTAATAAGAGCCCAGTAAAGCCTAAAGCTTAAGGGCCAAATTAAATTAAATAAATAGTCGAGCTTCACAATTACTCGTCATTGTAAATTCAAAAAATGTATTTATTTTATTATTATTAATAAAGGTTATTCTATCTATCTATCTATCTATAATTATTATTATTAGTATTATTATCAAAATTATTATTATTAGTATTATTATCAATATAATTATTATTAGTAGTATTATTATCAAAATTATTATTATTAGTATTATTATCAATATAATTATTATTATTATTATTATTATTATTATTATCAATATAATTATCATTATTAGCATTATTATCAATATAATTATTATTATTATTATTATCAATAGGCCTATAATTATTATTATTATTATTATTATTATTATTATTATTATTACGTGGGAGCCAATCTCTTCTCTAATATCCTACCCACTCTCTGACCTTTCGATACGTACCTAGGTTCCCTTCCTCCTATACTTTCTTCCTATCCCCTACTACGACACACGATTTAATGACACTCATAAAACAATTGAAAAATAAAAGTTGTACGCATTCCGAACAGAATTTCCAAAGAATGTGTGAACTTAATTGCGTCCAATCTCTCAAAGCTCATAAACCTATCCATTCAGAATGGTGTATTCCCAGACTGCCTTAAAAAGGTAAGGTATGCCCTATTTATAAATCAGGAGATAAAACTTCCTCCTCAAACTACAGACGCATCTCCGTCCTTCCAAACGCCAGTAAACTATACATTCTAATTAGAAGTAGACGTTTCGTTAAACGTTTCATTGTCTCAATTTTGTGAATTTTGGAATGTTTAATGCATTAGACATTTCACATTACTTAAACATTTCGTTGGACTTTTAAGTAAGTCAATTGAAATGTCAAAATTGCTCCAGGTTTATAAACAATTGAAAAGACGGATCACCTGAAGATCAGGGCCCCCAGCCTTCTTTAGTTAGCTTTATGAGGCTAACTAACGAAAATATCACGACCTAACCTAACCAGTCGTCAAGGGCGTACAGTTGACCTAACGATTGGTTAGGTTAGGTCGTGACACTCGTTAGTTAGCCTTATAAGGCTAACTAGAGAAGGATGGGGGCCCTGATCTTCAGGTGATTCGAAAAGTCTAATCAGAAATGTCTAGTGAAATGTTTAATGAATTGTCTAATAATGAAGTGTCTAATGCGTGAAAGTTTAGGGAGTTTAAGTTTATATGAAAAGAATTGCTTCAGAGTATTACTCTTACAAACGTTTGACTTTCATTTTATATCCATTGATTCTTGTAATTGACTTTGTATCCCTATCAGGTAACTTCCTGTAATTTACATTATCAAAGTCATTCATAAGTTTTAAATACTCGAATTAGATCTCCTATAAGTCGATGCTTTTCAAGTGAATGCATATCTCGTTCAACTAATTTTTGGTGTTACTATAGTATGCGGTCTATCTACGACGATTGGTTAGGTTCACTCATGATATTTTCGTTAAAACTAACGAAAATATCATGACTAAACCTAACCAATCGTTAAGGGCGATTGACATTGGGATGTAAACAAGCAATTAGTAAACAAGATAAGAAGCTATAATTAAAAGGTAGACCGCCGAATCGTAGGTAGACAGCATACTACAGTAGCACCTAATTTTTTCTTAAATATTTTACTTCTCACTTCTGGATTCATTTTGGTTGCTCTAGCCCGAACTCTTTCTAACGTATCAGTTTCTTTTCTCAAATGTAGTCTGTCTACGCAACTAGTGAACTTAGGGAAGGGCCTAATGTATGTCCAAGAGGCGCAGGTCTAAGGCTGGTTGTTGATCTTGAAAGACTTTATTAGCCAAGGCCTAGCGAAGTAAGTAAGATTAATAAATGTATGTAAGACACTTAGAAGACCCAAGCGTACGTGGAATAAATGAATAAATGCACATATATAATAATTGTTTTCTCCTCTTTTCGAGATAGTTTATAAATACGACCACTAAACTAAAATATTTTTAACCACAATGCGCATGCGTCTAGGCAGAATAGAAAACTAACTTATTACACAAATGAAATTGTTAATTTCTACGCTTTTATATACAGTATTTGAATCGTTTAAGCATCATTTTCAGATATTTTAAATATCTAGTAAACATTTCCAAATAGCTATTATTCATTTCAGAAAGATAAATGCATTATGATATGTCGAGTAGACGTTCCATATATAGAACCAAACGTCTAATACTATTTAGAGCAGTGGTTCTTAACCATTTTGAGCTGGTCATTAAATTGTCATTTATCATTATTAATGTTATCCCAAATCATTTTACCATTGATTATATATTTTATTATCTATTATAACTTTATAAGTGAACTGTTTGAAGGCATGGGTCGCTAGGGCATATCATACTTTTCCGAGTCCGAATATCACTCTGGCTAGTATGTATTTTTATGTAAAATTTAATTCTAAGAGCGGTTTCTTTTCTGCAACTTTTCCCAAAAAATCACGTTATCATGTTCAAAATTGCGGTTTTCTGTTCTATGTTGAAATACCGAATATTCAATTGAACACAACCTCATATTTTTAACCCTTTGTCGTAATTTGTTGCCATTTAGACACATTAACTTTGCTTAACTCTTACACAGGTTTAATTCATACATACATAAGAAAAAAAATCTACTCCATTTCAATCTTTGTAACTATTTGGACGCAGAAGGCGAAGTTCAACATTCTTTCAATAGATGGCTCTGAGCAATTACGCCAATTATAATTGTGAAGTACAGTAGAAGTGAGTGGACGCCATTTTTTTCGGTAAGTGTTTTTTGTAATTTTCCTAAGTTTAATCACCATTATTATATTTGTTTTGACTATAATTTCATTCTAGAATTATTAAGAAGCTCCCTGTTTACTTTGTTTAAGTAATATTTTTAATAACTGTGAAGATAATACTTTATTCAAAGTTCGTTTCGAAATGGACAGAAAGTTTTCATAGGGTAAATTTATGTCTATGATAACACGTGTGTCCAATTGGATACATGAAATGAATTTTTCATTACGATTGTTTTTATGTACTGTTTTATATATATATATATATATATATATATATATATATATATATATATATATATATACAGGGTGTCCCATAAGTCCGGCATCATAGGAGAAATTCATATTTTTCTATTTTATTTATGTTCGGGATGCCAATTTCCCGTCCACCATTCTGTTCAGTGACGAGGCTGTTTTTTATGGAAAGGATGAGGTAAATCGACAGAACACCCGCTACTCGTCTCAAAACAACCCTCACTGGTATACCTCTTCAAAGGAACAAGGTACATCTCGGGTGATGGTATGGTGTGGCATTTGGAAGGATCGCATCATAGGCCCCCTCCTTTTCGATGAACATGTCACTGGAGGCACCTACCTACGTATGCTCAAGGAAGAAGCATTTTCCAGTGTCTTGAACGAAGAAGGAAATTTCCCAACATGGTTCCAGCAAGACGGCGCTCCTGCACATTACAGCACCCAAGTAAGGGAATACCTGTACCAACAATTCCCTGGTCATTGGATAGGACGTCGAGGGCCTGTGGAATGGCCAGCTAGAAGCCAGGATCTCACGCCACTAGATTTTTATCTCTGGGGCCACTTGAAAGCGCTGGTATACGCAGAGAAAATTAGGAGTGTTGAACATTTGCGGCAGCGCATTATTGGGGCATGTAACACCATTACTCCTGACATCATTCACCGTGTGCTTGCTGACTGGGTATCACGTCTGAATTTGTGTATTGAAAAAATGGTGGACATATTGAGCACGTTCTGTAAATAAAAGCTTTTGTTTTGCCTTTTTTATTATTTTTCCTATGATGCCGGACTTATGAGACACCCTGTATATATATATATATATATATATATATATATATATATATATATATATATAATTAATATATATATATATATATAGAGAGAGAGAGAGAGAGAGAGAGAGAGAGAGAGTACTAACTACCACCCACTAATTACCTTATTAGACCTTTGTTGACTAATGACAAAGGGTTAAACTTATGTTACACCATTATTACGAATTTTAAATTAAATTTGCAATTCCAAATTCAGTTTTCTATTACCAAAATAAGTATTCATTACCAAATATAGGTAATGACAAAGGGTTAAACTTATGTTGCACCATTATTACGAATTTTAAATTAAATTTGCAATTCCAAATTCAGTTTTCTATTACCAAAATAAGTATTCATTACCAAATATAGGTTAATTTGGTAATTAAAAATGCCGGTTGGCAACCCTGATTATAACCAAAAATTATATTCCTTGTCTATATTTATGGCGAAAGAACACTAAACATACTGATATGAATTTGTTACAGATTGGACAAGAGCGAGAATAAGCACCGACTAAACGTGATGGCCTAATCTGCCCCCAAAACCAGGAAAATGTCAGGTTCAAAGCTCTCGGATGTTGTGGGCCCAAGGAAGGAGTTCATTCCCAGCGAGGTGCCGACTTGGAGAGCCGTTCTTCAGAGAGGGATTCGTCTGCAGGAGGAAAGTTCCTCATTCATGACATCCAAAGGTCTAAATACCCTATCCGAGAGATGACTGACGAGCTGGCTTCACTCGTGATGACTCAGTGGAGGAAGTCGAATGTAAAGTTCTCCCCGCCTGTGACAATCACGGAAAAATCGCTCTCATATAAAATCTTGTTGAAATGGATGACAGACGTTGTGAATGGGAGAGTTAAGTCTGCTACCCAGGAGAAGAGGATGGCTGATCTGGATAAACTCTGTGAAGTCTGCGTTTGCAAGCATCAGAACTTCTTGTGCGGCTCAGAGGGGAGTGGATGCTCAGGATGCTCCCTCAACGCCCATGTGAACTGTAACTGTCCTTTGGAGGTGAAGATTCCTAAACTGGACCTTCAGTGGCTGTACTACCAGAGAGTGAAGACTTCCGAAGCTTCAGGAATCCAGATGTCTTCTGTAGACTTCGAAGACAGCAGGAGACAGATCAAAGCAGCGAAGAGGAAGGAGGCTGAAGAAGCTTCTGCTGTGAAGAGGAAGAAGAAAGAGGAGGCTACTAATGAGGAGCTTCGCATGAAGGACTTTGAGGAGGACGAAGAGCCAAACTTGGAAGAAGCTGCAAAAGAAGCCTCTGGCAATGCTGAGGCTACTGAAGCTCCTATGGACGTTCCCGCTGAAATATCTGCCGAAACTCCAACTTCTGCTACACGAAACTACATGATGATCCAAGGGACAGCTTCAGCAGCTTTGAGGTACAGGGTGGCAAATGTTCCGACAGCTGCAGTTGCCACTGGCTTCCTGAACGACCTCATCAAGACCGGTCATCTTTCCAAAGACAAGGCTTACTTGGCCATAGATGGCATGAAAGTCTGGAGGGCCAAGGAGGAAGTAATGACCTCATCAGTTGAAGCTCTCACGCAGAGGTCAGAGGAGAAGATCTCTGGGATATTCTTTGATGGCAAGCAGGATAGGAACACAAAGATGTTGAAATATGACGAAGTGACAGGGAGATTTCATCCTGGAAAAGTGATCGAGGAGCATTACACAATCACGTGGGAGCCTCAAGGAAAGTAGCTCTTCCATTTCACTCCCGAGGAACCTGAGGAAGGAGAAAAGCCTGCTCATAATATCGCTCAGGGCCTGCATGAGTGGCTTCTGGATCACGGAGCTGACGAGAGCCTTTTAATGATTGGAGGAGACTCTACCAACACCAACACAGGGTGGAAGAAGTAATGACCTCATCAGTTGAAGCTCTCACGCAGAGGTCAGAGGAGAAGATCTCTGGGATATTCTTTGATGGCAAGCAGGATAGGAACACAAAGATGTTGAAATATGACGAAGTGACAGGGAGATTTCATCCTGGAAAAGTGATCGAGGAGCATTACACAATCACGTGGGAGCCTCAAGGAAAGTAGCTCTTCCATTTCACTCCCGAGGAACCTGAGGAAGGAGAAAAGCCTGCTCATAATATCGCTCAGGGCCTGCATGAGTGGCTTCTGGATCACGGAGCTGACGAGAGCCTTTTAATGATTGGAGGAGACTCTACCAACACCAACACAGGGTGGTCTGGAGGCGCCATAGCCCTATTGGAGAAGATGCTGGGTCGCAAGTGCCACTGGATGATCTGTCAGCTCCATGTGAACGAGCTCCCCCTGAGGCACTTAATCATCAAACTGGACGGCCCTGTAACTCCTCGGTCAGCCTTCAGTGGGCCTATTGGAAAACTTCTTGAGAAAGTGAATGAACTTGAGGTCAACTTCAACTTCAAACCAGTGGAAGGAACTGAAGATATCATAGAGCTGCCAGTAGAGATAGTCAAATCTCTCTCCACAGACCAGCACAACTGTTATCTTCTGATCAAAGCCATCAAGTCTGGAAGTCTCAGTCCACAGTTGGCTGGTCTCAAGTGCGGACCTCTGAACCAATCCAGGTGGTTCACTACTGCACAGGCCATCTTGCTGTTGTGGATGAGTGAGCACGGACTGAAGGGGGAGGTGTTGAGGAGGCTCGAGGTCCTCGTGAAGTTCTGCCTTAACTTCTACTTCAAAATGTACTACGACATCAAAGTGAAGCACCACCTCAAATTTGGTCCTGCACACGTTTTTTTAAGCTTGAGGCTGCTGAGGAACCAGACTACCGAGGTCAGGAACATCATCTCTGCTGCAGTGATAAGAGGAGCTTACCACGCACATCCTGAGAACATCCTGGCTTCATTCCTGTGCAGTGAGGATGAGCATCAGAGAGCTTTTGCTGTGAGCCAGATAGAGAAGATCAGAGAAGGAAGAGACTTTGGTGATACGACAGTGAGGCCCCAAAAAAATCCCAAAGTCAATCTGCAAGCCACTTCACCTGAAGATCTCATCAAAGCAGGACATACTTAAGAGCTTTTCAGGTTCGAGTGGCTGATGAAGAGGCTGAAGCCATCGTTAATGCTCATAAGAGCTGAAAGTCCTCATAAGGTCATAATATAAGATCTTATGAGGCCACGCTTTTCAGGGATCCAGGAAGAACAGGCGTGTAAACCTCCACGTGGAGGTGGCAAGTCTCCCGCTACTCGATCAGAGTAGAGCTGGTGAGCCGCGCCTATTCTTTGAAGAAAAACTTAAAATTCTTAAGTTTTACGTGAAATCTAAAGCAGCTTTTAGACTAAATCATATGCAGAACAGCTGCGCGCTTTGGTTTGGGTGCGCTGAGGCTGCGTTAGGCAGCCTTCAAATCAGAAAATCGCGATTTTGACCATGAAAATGAGATTTTTCGGAAAAGTTGCAAATAATAAACCCATCTTATAATTAATGTTTACATAGGAATACATAAGTATTAGCCACTTTGTTTTTCCAAAATTTCAACCCTGAATCCAGAGTATGATATGCCCTAATGGGTCGCCGAACTAGCCCCGCGACCAGAATTTGGGTCGCAGCTTAAAAAGGTTAAGAACCACTGATATCGAGTGTACGAGAGTCAAGAGAGTAAGATATAATCAAATAATGAAATCGATGTTGTTTTTGTTATTCAGATTTCTATAAAGTTTTTCTAATATAGCAGTTACAGCGTCGTTGGTTCTGTATTTTCGTAGAAAGCCAAATTGTTGTTTGTGCATTATTTTATGTTTTAATATCAATAAACCTCCTACTTGATCTAGCCTTTGACACAGTGAGTGCCCCATGATATGCTCTTAAACTCGGATGTCTCGGCTTCAGGGGACTACTCTTAAAATGCTTCCGCTCTGACTTGACTAAAACGACACAATGCACAAGACTCTATTAATCAACGGAGCATTTTGGCACTAGTATGACCGTAAAATGTTAGAGTGCAATTGCAATACAACATTGCAACTTGCGGCATGATAAGAGTGTTTTACCTCCCCCCCAGGGGGGCTCAGCCCCATAAAAAAAAAATATATATATAAGTATGTGGGTGTGTATGCATGTATAGCAAAGTTTATTTAATTTATATATGTGAAATGTATGTATGTGGACTCTAAGGATTCTATATACACTAGATTTAATTGTTTGTGTCTTAATATATCCAAATTTATCTTTAAATCTTATTATAAAAAATATTAATTTAATTGTTAAACCAGATTTTAGTTTTAGTGGTAAGTTATTTATTTTTCACCTTTCACCATCATTAAAGATTCTAACATACGCCCAATTATTATTAATATTTATCATATAGAGTATGGGGGACCAATAAGCTTTTTCATTTTCATATAAGTGATTCTTCCGTATATATATATATATATATATATATATATATATATATATACAGGGTGGGCCGTAAGTTTCCATACATAGGAAAATTTAAACGTTATGGTCTTCACGTGCGTCGGTATTTGGATCAGCAGTTTCCGGATGCTTGGATTGGTCGGCGTGGTCCTGTGGAGTGGCCTCCCAGATCCTCAGATCTCACCCCCCTTGATTTCTATCTTTGGGGGCACTTGAAGGCCATGGTGTATCAGGAAAAGATACGAGACATAAATCATCTAAAGGAACGTATCACCAACGCCATTACAAGCATAACGTCAACTGTGCTAATGCGTGTTCATCAACAGTGGGGAACACGTATTGAAATGTGTTTTCAAAACAATGGCAACCATGTAGAACATATTATATAAATAAAAATGGTTGTCCATAAAAAAATGTTTATTTTTCCTATGTATGGAAACTTACGGCCCACCCTGTATATATATATATAAATTTTTGGTTGGTGGTGTAGCGTCAATGCTGACGCCCGCGCGGGTTCTTTTCTCCCGTTGGCTGAAGGGGGGTATCTCTATGGCCCTTTTACGTCACTAGGGCATCAGGATGGCTTTGATGCTTTTGGGGAGTAAGCCTTAAGGGATGAATGATGAGTGGGAGATTACTATAAAGTTTATTTGATGATAAATGGGAGTAGATAAACCGGCCTAACGGCGACGGGTTTATGCGTAAAACATGAGTAAGTTCAAGTAAAGGATTCATTCTGGGGGCGATCAGTCCCAGACTTTTATAACCTCGGTTCTCTTGCATGCGCATTGGACTTGTGTCTATAACATCAAGCGTCCTCTGCAACTTACCGAATAAGGAGTGGTCATTCTATAACATATACTGTATATATTATATTATCTTCCTCCATTTCCAGTTCACAAGGAACGCTTTATTTCATTTAAACCAGACAACGCCCGAGGCTGTAAAATTCAAAGTCAAGTTCATAGCCACAACCCATACAAACAAAGGGTTTATTTAATTTTATATAATTGACGTACTTTGTCTACCTAAATACGTTCCTAAAACGGAACTGTGAACAAAGGTTTTAGTTTAATTTAATAATTATATTATTCATTTAGTATTTCCTTTCAAACGGAAGTCACACGCTAAGTGACCTAAGCATCTCGCGTTGGTGAATCCCTTCTACCAAACGGAAGTCACGCGGTAATGACGTCACCACCTCATGCGAATGATGTAGAGGATTTCCGTTTTTTCTAATATATAAGGAGGGGCTCCACGCCCTTAAATCAGATTCCGATAAACCAGATTCCTGCACGCGGAGGTTAGACCGCGGATCTCCGGATAAGGGGCAGCGAAGGCCCAATCCGTATAGAGAGATTAATTCAGATTCTGACACCGCGCGATTAATTTCGGAACTCCGTAGAGGAGAAACGAACAGACAACATTAGATTAAACAACGTCAGACTAGCCCCGAGTTGAGCGAGGGCTCGAAGTCGCACTAAGAAGTCTTGGGATAAATTATAACTGGTAGTAAAGTAACTTTGATTTAAAGTCGAGCCAGTAACGACTTGACAATAGATTAAATCTAATTTCAACTATTAAGGCACTCTGATTCAAGCAAATTAGAAGAAAAACATTGGCCAACGTTTTCTTGTTCCCACGATCCCATAAATTGCACTCACGTAAAAGTGCCTGAGGAAGTAAGAGTTGATACCACGTCTTCAGGTCATCATCATCATCGAGAGTACTTTCTATTATACAGAAACCAAACCCAGAAGAAATATATGACATATATATATATATATATATATATATGTTGGTGACGTTTAGTGTTTTCATAGCTTCGATATTAGATTATTTACATGGTATTTATGTCATTTAGTTATCATCTACATCCTTTGATAAGTTTAAGATGATCAAAATATTTAGGCTACTTAAATTTGAGAAAATTAAGAGTTTATAAATAAATACCTTTTACTTAAAATAATTATATATTCTATAACCCTGACTGTTGTCAGCAATCTTTTTTAACACTTTCCAAAGGTAGCACATGTTATCCAACACTGTAAAAAGGTTTTTTCAACATCTGGTTGCAACTACGTTGTATAGGCTATATAATGAGAAAGGTTTCCTCTTCAAGCGCTGTGTCTCGCTTCTCTAATACAGTACTTTGAAATTAATTTCATGATCGTAAGGCGAAAAGTATACCGATAAGGTCTCAGGAAATTTCACCGAATTGCAGGAAAAAATTCTCCAAAATGAAGGAACATTTTTAATTATTTTAAAAAGTATTTGTTTTCTTTCCTGCATAAAAAGAAAGAGAAAATTTTTATATTCAACAAAGCATATCATTATTATTTTAAAATAAAGGCAACAGAAATGTTCAAATACGACCCTTTATTTCACGCAAAACATAATACAAATTATAAATAAAGGAGTTTCCGGTTTTTGTTTTTGTTTTATTTGAGAAATATTTAGAATGAAGAAAGTCAAGAAACAGGAAGTGTTTTCACAAATATACAATAGAAATTACAGATTTTTTCCAGAAAAAACTTACTTCTGTTTGAGAACGTTTCATTCCTTTATTCTTTATGTTGTTGTTAGATACATAATTTTACCTTTACATTGACAGCCAGAGAAAAAAAACGAGGGGACCTACAACTTGTCAACCTGACCAGCTTAGCTGAAATCCGAACTATAGATACACAGAACGTAATTACTCGCACTCATCTACTACCCAAAGCAAACATTTCATATATATATAATATATATATATATATATATATATATGTTACAGTCAAAGTGTGTAACCAGCCATTTCGCGTAATGGCTGAAACTTTTAGTCATTTCGCGAAATGGCTGTTTCACTTGGTCATTTCGCGAAATGACTAAAATCTTCAGCCATTACGCGAAATGGTTGAAATTCCACCTTGGTCATTTCGTACAAGATAATTTGCCCGGTTAGGTCAACCGTAATGCACGAGACAATTGGTTAGGTTAAGTTGTATTATTTTCGTTAGTTTTAAGGAAAATAACACGACTTAACCAATTGTCAAAGGCATACAGTTGACCTAACCGGGCAAATGATCTTGTAAGTTGTGTTATTTTCGTTAGTTTTAACGAAAATAAGACGACTTAACCTAACCGATTGTCAATGGCATCGGAATAACATTGAAGGCCCAGTTAGTATTTGAAAACCTCTATATTGAAAATTCAAATTCAAATGTGTTCAAATGTTCAAATGTGTTCAAATATGTATTTGAAGTGTTTTCTCACTTATTTGAACAGACCTGTGGATGTATGTATGTTTTAGCAGATTTAATTAGTTAAATAAAGGTTTCCCATTTTATTGTGATGTTTGTTATTTCTATGAATTCATGACAAAAGTCATTTTAGCCATTTCACGACATGACAAAGGTGAAATTTCAGCAAAATCGCGTAATAGCTGAAGATTTTAGTCATTTCGCGAAATGACCAAGTGAAACAGCCATTTCGCGAAATGATTAAAAGTTTCAGCCATTACACGAAATGGCTGGTTACACACTTTGACTGTAACATATATATATATATATATCTCTCTCTCTCTCTCTCTCTCTCTCTCTCTCTATATATATATATATATATATATATAAAGAGAGAGAGAGAGAGAGAGAGAGAGAGAGAGAGGGCGGGGGCCATCAGCTTGACCTCCGTGTGAAGAGAGACCAACGCACGAAACAACATAAGGTTCATAAGGTATATATGTGTATTATATATATATATATATATATATATAATATTATATCTTTTTATGCAGAGAGGAGGGGGGCGCGAATACCCACAGACACGCCCTGCTCCCATAAAAGAAGAAAAAGAGTGAAAATCAAGACTCAAAGTTCTCGCGATGCCTGGACATTTTGCGTTGAAAGATTGGAGGTCATAGACAGGGAGAAAGATAGGTTGGGGAAGGTTGTTGTAGAGTTCACCGGTTGAGCAGATGAAACATTGAGAATTCTGCTTAACCCTCACGTCAGAGGGTTGGACAAAAAAGGAATGAAAATGTATCGAAAGTCTGGTACTGTATGTTCTCCTTAAAGGAGGAGGCATGCAGTTAGAGAGTTCAGATGAGCAGTGTTCATTATAATCATTAAAATAGCGATATTAAAGAGAGAGTGAAGCAACATTGCGGCAAAGAGAGAGGGATTGAAGACAGTCAGTAGGAGATGGGGTGGGGAATTGATGAGATGAAAAGATTTTGATTCTTCCCGGTCAAGTAAAGCTGTGTGGATTGAGCCACCCCACACATGAGAAGCTAACTCCATACAGTGGCTGACAAGACCCCTGTTCTGAGACAGCAACTGAGTGGAGGTGAAGAAACTTCGGAACCGGTACAGCATACCTAACCTCTTAGAAGCTGTTTTGGAAAGGGAGTATGTTATCTTTCCAAGAAAGACCACTAGAAGAGGGGACACCAAGATTGTTAAGAGAAGAGGAAGAATTGAGTTGTGTATTGTTGAAGATAAGGGATAGTCGTGTGGTAGATTTAGCGAGTTGAAGAACAAATTTTGCACGATTCCAGGCAGAAATATAAGCTAAATGAGAGTCAGGAGTCGGATGGCGGTGGTACGTTCTGAAAGCCGCCTCTTTGTTGTTAATAGCATTAGAACAAGCGAAGTTAAATCAAGGTTTTTTTTTCCATTAGTAGTAGGAATAGAATATAGAATGTACGCCTCCATACCCGAGAGAATCATCTCCGTGATGCGCTCAGTAGTAAGATGCATGTATGAGTAGTATTTTATACCGTATATACATATAAATAAATAACTTTATTACTTTAGATATACAGTATTTACAAATTGTCTGATATTTCCAATTGAACGGACGGTTTTCTTTTCTCTCTCCCATAATATTAAATTAAAAGTGACTCATTATTCGGCGGTTTAATTTGTTTACATCGTAGTGGTTATAAAGTGTAATTCATTGCATTCCTTGCGATAATTTATTAATTAAAAGTAAGGTGCAAATAGCGTATCCAATAAAAAAGATAAAATAAATAAATAAATAAATACTCGTATATGAATACATCAAGATTTGAAACATACATCCCTGATATATGTCCCTGATATCCCTGATGAACTCGCTTACAACTTATATATATATATATATATATATATGATGCAAACTCACAAGGGTTTGCATCATTCATTCATTTCACGTGTCTAATTGTGAAATTCATCCCATATATATATATATATAAGTTGTAAGCGAGTTCACCAAGGATATCAGGGACATATATCAGGGATGTATGTTTCAAATCCTCGTGTATTCATATACGAGTATTAATTAATTTATTTATTTCATCTTTTTTATTGGATACGCTATTTGCACCTTACTTTTAATATATTATATATATATATATATATATATATATATATATTGTCACCAATTAAATATTTTTGGTTTTATTTATGCTGATGTTTATATGTAAATATAAGTATTTACACAAATGTTTATTATTTTATCTTTCTTTTTTTTAATTTATTGATTATTCATCCGTTCTTTCAAATTTCTTCTTGCATTCTTTTTTCGTTTTCAAAACGAGAAAATGACAACGTTTCCTCGGAAAACTGACAGTATCATTTACCACACTCGGCTCTGACTAAGGACCTCTTTCTTCCGTCTGTTTTGAATTCATTCATCTCTAAGTTTTATTAATGGACTTTCTCACAATGATTTATTTATTAATTAATTTATTCACTTATTTGCTTATTTATTTATTTGTTAAGTATTTATTTATTTATTTTATTTATTAACTAATTCGTTTATTTATTTTATCTATTAAATAATTTATTTATTTTACTTACTCATAAATTATCCTTAATTCACAAAATATGTATTTATTTTATTTTTAAATATTTTTTTATTTTATTAATTTACTTATTGACTAAGTTATATATTTTTATATATTAAATACTTTTTATCTATTAATTTATATTTTATTTATCAGCTAATTTATTTACTCATATATTTATTATTCCTTCATTTATTCACTTATTTATTGATTTATTAAGTAATGTAGTGTTTACTTTATTGCAACACATCTTTAATAAGAAAAATATTTGAATGACAATTTTTTATTAATAATTTTCTAATTGAACTTGTATTAACCATTTTGTATTAACCATTTTGACGAACAGAAATTTTACTTTCCTTAACTATGTGCCCCTAATACGGGGGATTTGTTCACTAACTAAAACTAGCCCAATAACGTAATTTAATTAAAATTAATAGTAAAGATATGATTTTAAAAAAGTCAAGTGCACCCCATGTATTAAATCCATTATTAGTATTATTTTGAATCTTGTGATGCTAAAATGAACCAAATTTTAAAATTAATCAAATATCTTGAATATCTTCAAGTTAAAAAAAAGTTCGCCTGCAGACAGTATTTCTAAAAGCATGAAAAATTATTAATTGTTAATATTCTCTTTTTCTTTGGGTACTTTATTGTTTTGGGTAACAATAATGAAATATCAAAAAATAAAATTTACTCATTACTGACATTTCATTGTTGATTATTAATTTTTTTCATACTTATAAAAAAAAATATATTTCTGGGCGAACTTTTTCCCGAAATTGTGCAAGAATTTTGAAATCGCGAGAAAATATGTTTAAATAAAAATCCACCCTTGAGTAATCTCAACCGTGGTTTAAGAAAAATATGTATGGTTTTGAAGTTAAAATTGTATCAAAAAAATATTCCTCGAAAATGTGTGTCGCTGTTTTCAGATACTTCCATTATTAGTTCTTTACAATCTTTTAAATAAATGCCTTTGCTGTTTTTTACAACTGAATTTTGTATTCGTTACTGTAAAAAATATTTCCGTCATTTTGCAAATTTGGGCACACAAATGAGTACTACAAAGTATAAAAAAAACATAAGAAATAAGAAAAAATGAGCGTATAAAAAATTTCCTTGCACGTCGTTATTTATACTCGTATATCAATTTTTATTGAAAGTTGCCTTGCTTTAAAATAACATACAACAGGAACGTTCTAGTATTTGTAATGCAATTGGATTACTTCCCATTCACTGTCATTCCCATTCCCATCCGCAGTCTGCAAGTGAGAATGTACAAAGTGAGAAATCCATATGCGAGAGAAGAGTTTCTTCAGTTGAGAAAGTGTTCCTCCCATTCCCATCCGAGATAAAGACGCGAAATGAGAATGGGGGAGTAGTATGGGCGCAAAATGGGAGAGTGCAGGAATGTTGCAATGTTGCAATGCTGATCATTGATGCAAGAGGTTATGCGACAAAGGAGAGGGGAATGTTGCAAGGGTTATGAAGGGGGTAGGGGGTTATGCAATGAAGGGGAGGGGGTTATTCTGTAGTGTTTACTTTCTTTAAGGGCCCATTCCTTCATTATCATTCATTATTTACTTTACTCTCTATTCATTTGTCTTTATCCTTCATCATTCTTTTTACACTCGTTTCGCTCGCTTTCGGTGTACTTTATAAATACGGGTGACGTGACCGAGTGGAAAGCCGTTATCACTCAAACAATGCAAGGGAGACGGGGTGGGGGGGTTAATTATACGCTTATTAACATTTTACTAACTTTATTTATACCGAAAACACTTTGAGATAAACGGGCTAATGCGAGGGGGAAATTAACGTTAACATTTAAGTCGGAGAGACACTAAATAATATTCTAAATTTACAATTACATCTTAACACACAAAAACACCTTACTAAGCCCAAGGCCGTCCGATGACTGCCCTTTTTTGGGCATTTCTCTCTCTCGTCCCGCTTGGGCTGATTCTTAGTGTTGCCAACTCGTATTTTATAATTTTAATACAACCATTTTTTTATTTCTTATTTAATAAAACTTAATTGAACATTATTAAAGTTATAAACAAACATTCAATTCTTAATTAGACATTACTACACTCGCATCACCACCTTGAAAATGAGTTTTCCACTAGGAAAACTTATTAATATCGTTTAACAAATTTATTTATTTATTCAACAATTTTATTTATTTTGCAGTTTTTTTGTTTTTTTCCTTTAACAAGTTCACATTTAGGATAGTCAAGAAATCATTTCAGTGACAAATTCCACACATCAGATATTTCGTATGTTATAAAAATCGAAAACAAACTATAATTTTCACAACATTTGCATAAAATAACATTTCACACTAATAATCAAATTTACAACCTGTAACAAAGCTGTTACGTGAAAAATAAAGGATAATTTTCTTAACAGGTTACAACAAATTTCAAGATCACAATCTATTCCAGCGATTTGCTCATCAAAGATCGCTTTACATTTGAAACAAATATTCCTATAGTTATACAGTTACTATCAGGGCAACATAGAAAGAACGAGGAAACGTTTTTATATAAAATACTGACCAGAGCGCACATACTATTTCACGAAACAAAACAAATATGGGCAATAATCGCACCCTTTCACTTATAATTTCATTACATAATAATCAGTACAATAATAACTGGACGTTGTTTATATCACAATCCGCACAGTTGACAACGGACTTCTTCAATTTTCAATCGCAGCTCTCCTGCTCACTTCGCTAGAATGCAAGGGATTGCATCATCATACAACAGGTCAGCACGCTTGAGGTTGGTTCCGCTCTCTCTCCAATTGGCGAAAAAAAACAAGAGAAACGTCCAATTCTAAGAGGATCGAGGGGGGGGAGATATACTGAAAGTGGAACCACGCACCGGAATTGGACGAAATTTGCAATTCTAGAAGTCGAAGAAGAAACTCGCCTGTCTCATCTCAACTTTTGTCGGTGAACGTTGCTCTTTCTACGTCCAGCTGAAAGACTCTCTTACTGGCAATAATCAAACGATCACTTCGCCGTAGGCGGTTTCATAACGAACCTACTGTATTACTGCATGGACAGTAAAGCCGTAGACACTCGTTCAAACTCTCGTGGTTTGCCTACCGAGTGCTAAAACACATATTTAGCGAAGCATCGAGCAGCGTGACCAGCTACTGCCCAAAAAATACCAGTAGACCTTCTTCGATGGAAACTGTCCTGTGCCAAGTCCCTGCACATACGGTTTCTCTTCTCTCACTCTTCTCTTCTCTTCTGAAACTGTCCTGCGCCAAGTCCCTGCGCATTAGGGTGTGTCAATTTTAGTAAAGTCAATAATTCATAAACTACTAATGCTCAGATGATGTCATATTATCTAGCAAACTTAGAAATATCTTTAGTGTTGTTTAAAAAAGCCATTTACCTACTTATATTTGACCATAAAGGTTTGAAATATAACCTAAATATGACTGTAGCATCGTATATCAATGTGCCATTGATATGTGTGGTCAACTTTGGTTATTTTTGGTGTGCAGTATGGTTTCTAAGTTTCACATAGTCACAAATGCTGGAGTTTTGATTGTGAATGCAAGTGTTTTCCTCCTTTTTGACAATTTTGATTACTTTCTTAAAGTAAATACTGTGTAATTCAAATTATTCGAAATGTTATGTGTGACCCAAACTTTCTGTATACTTTGATATAGAAAGATATTAAGAATTTCAATTAACTTAATTTTATGTAATCATAATCAGTAGGCCTACCCAAATTCCAATGACATTTCTTTTGTTCACAGTTCCACAGGATGAGTCAGAAAGAAATCAGAACCTGAAGCAAATCAAGTTGTCACCTAAGTCATTTGGTGGGGACTGGGAGGGAACTTCCCCATGCTGAGCTGCCCACAGCCAGAGATCTGCTGAGGTATGGTTTGTTGAGGAGAGAGATGAATGAGGAAGATAGAAGGAATTACCCAGTTAATGTCCTGATTAACAACGGCATTGTTCCAAGGCTACTGGCTCAGTGGAGAAAGGCCAACACTCTATTCACAGAGCCTGTAATTAACACTGAGGTCAGGATCAGAGCTAAAGTGAAGGCACTGTGGGATGAGGCAGTGAAGGAGTCCATTGGCAATGTGAAGCTAGAGCTCAAAGATAGGTTCATGATGAAACTGGATAAATTGGTGGACATCCTGACCTGTCACTGTGTGATCAGGAGCTGCAGTGAGCTTGGGTGCAACCCTGTCTGCAACAGTGAGGTTCACATTGACTGCAGCTGCAGGAGCGAGCAGAAGATACCAGTGCAGGAGCTTGCCTTCATTAAAGGTCAGAGAGAAAAGGTGGGTAGTGTGGGGGTGCACCAGATGGGTGTAGCTGATCACACTGAGACCAGGAGACAGAGCGCAGAGACAGGAGCAGAGAAGGAAGGCCGAGGAGAAGAAGAGGAGGAAGGCAGAGGAGTCAGCCAAGAAAGAAGAGGAGTTGAGGGAGGAGTCACGGCTGAAGATGGAGTTGGAGGAGACTGGAGATATACTGGAGGAGGCAGAGAGGAGAGAGGAGGACGAAGTCTTCATATCAGAGGCTGCGACGTCTTCCTTGTCTGTGGCTAAGAAGAAATACAACACTGAAGATATCACAAACATAGCTCTGGCTAGCTTGAGACATCACACTGGGCTGAGAGAGACTGCAGAGATTGCCACTGCTGCCTGGATTGATGCTGGTCTTATCACAGAGTTTGACAAGCACTTGTGATTGACCACAACAAGGTGAGGAGGGATCAGGAGAGACTGACTAAGGAGCTGGTCAAGAAGTTTGATGAAGAGATTAGGGAAAATGGCATCACCTGCATCTTCTTTGATGGGAAAAGAGATGACACCAAAGTGATGATGGAAGCTGAGGGCAGTGACAGGCAGTTTCCTGGCCTCATTAAGGAAGAACACTACACAGTGTGCAGTGAACCAGGTTGGAAATATTTGTGGCATTTTGTACCAGAGGAAGCTGCAGAAGAGAGAAGCCATGCTGAGGTCATTGCTGATCATCTGGTGCACTGGCTAAGAGAGATAGAAGCAGACCAGACCCTTTTGGCCATAGGAGGTAACAGTACTAATGTGAATACTGGCTGGGAGGGAGGAGTAATGCATTATGTGGAAGCCAAGCTTAGCAGGAAGTTGGTGTGGATTGTCTGTGACTTGCACACTGGGGAGCTTAGTCTCAGACACCTGGTGACTGCACTGGATGGCAAGACATTGAGCAACAACAAGTGGTTGGGCCCCTAGGGAAGATGTTAGACACTGCCACTAAGCTGGATATCAACCCAAACTTCACGAGGATCACTTTTGGTCCTCCTCTACTCCATCTCAGTCAGGAGGTAGTCAAGGACCTCAGCACAGACCAACCATATGGCTACAGAATCATCACTGCCATCAGATCGGGAGAGGTACCTCAAAGTGTAGCTCTCCTGGAGATTGGGTCAGTCTGTCACACTAGGTGGGTCACCACGGCTCTAAGGTTCTGCAGATTGTGGATTTCCAAACATGGGCTGAAGGGTAGGAACCTGAAGAATCTGAGGCTAATTGTGGAATTCATAGTGGGAGTCTACAGGCCAAACTGGTTCAACATCAAGTTAAATCACAGCTGGGTGGAGGGTCCCAGGCATGTACTGTACCAGCTGGAGCTGCTCAGAAGTCAGAAGGAGGTGATAGGAATAGTGATGCCCACAGTGAAGATATCAGCCTGGTATGCACACTCTGAGGCTGTGCTCCGGGCCATGCTGTGCAGTGAGGTGGAGGAGGAGAGGAGGGAGGCAGTGAAGAGGATACTGGAAATCAGAGGTGAAGGAGATGAGGACACACAGGTAGGAGACTGCAGTGTCAGACCCAGGAAGACTCCTGACATCAACCCAGATGCCACCAAACTCTCGGAGCTTATTGACTGGAACTCTGGCGTGACTGAGCCTCCTCTGACCTGCTCCCTCACCACTGCTGCACTCAAGGAGTTTCTGGATAGACCAATGGAAGTTCCTTCATGGCCCTCACACAGACAGCCACTCAGTAGAGAGGTGTGTAAAGATGACAACTGAAGCAGCACAACATGTTTACTCACAAGAGAGGAGGAAAGCGTACATCAGTGGCCAGATGGCCAGTAGGGAGCTCATGTCCAGAAACAAGAGCAAGGCAGACATGGCATCCTTGGCAAAGTTCAAGAAACTTATCTATATTTCTAAGTTTTAATATTGAAATACAATCAAAATGTCTTTAATTGTATGTAATGTATGTAAAATGTAGTTATATACAATACAAAAATATTTGCAAAAATTGCTGATTTTTCGTAAACTTCAACTTCAAATAATAAGTAGCTAGGATTGATCAAATCTGGATTTTAAAGCCATATTTCGATTTAACACATAAAAATGCATCATTTGGTCACTAGTAGTCTTTGAAAATCTAAAGATTTCACTTTGCTCCCTAAAATTGACACACCCTACTGCGCATTCGGTTTCTCTTCTCTTCTCTTCTCTCTCTCTCGTCGGTGATCGATCACCTATCGGGTCAACTAAACTCAATGGATGGAACTCGGATCCAACTTAATTGCCTCCAAATCGAGCCTCTCGAAATTTTGACAAAAAATTATTCGAAACGTTTGTACTGCTATTGATTATCATTTCATATTTAATTTACCAAATTTTCTCGACATTTCACTTCGAAACAATAACTATAATTTGCTCTGGCCAAATTCACGGAAAAAAATTACAAATCTCAAAATTTCGCAAAAATTTAATCACGAATAGCTACCAATAATATCACTTATGGCAGGTACATCGGAGAAGATAATAAAAAAAATCATCAAACGCAACAAAACAAAACTCTACAGTAGAAATATAAAAGCGCCCCTACATAGTAACCGTTATTATAATTTAAAAAATATTATTATTCAAACTACCTTCAGAAATTACATCGATACATTTAAATACAAAAGACAACAATGAAACCCAGAAACTTCATGTCATCAATTCTCTGAAAATCACGAACCCTCTTACACTTTGGGGGAAGCACACATAGATACCACAAAAACGTTACTGGCCATCTAAAAGGCTCCATTTCCGGGTGAACACTCGAGCTAATGTTTCAATTGCAAGAGTAAACCCAAATGATATTTAAAAAATAAAAAATTTCCAAACCAGAATCATTAAATATAAAAAATTTAAATATTAATACCGAAAAGTTACTTTAATACATTAATTTCAACTTGGAACGCTAAATTTCATAGGAGGAAAACTCGTAATTCACAAATTACATCTGAGAGACAACTCTCTCCTTCAACACAAAACCCAGTATGGTTTGTAAATTACAAAAATTCCAGTAATTGATCGTTTCCAAATGAAACTACAAATTTACATCGTTATTCTAAATAAGAACAGATATTATGAATCCAAAAATACACCCAACCTACTATGTAAACAAAAAATTAAAACAAATCACTGCATAATGAAAAGTGTTCGCTTTGTTTGTAAGCGAGGCTCTATAAAAATATTCCTAACCGAATTCAACTGCAGTACATCGGGAACAATTGTTGTGACATTTTCTATGCAAACGCGGGAACATAAAAAAAAAATTCCATTTTTAATACCCAAAACAAGACGTTAAACAAAAAAAAACACTCCCTAACACAATAAAATCTAATTTCAGAATAAAAAAATTTAAACAGCATAACCACACAAAATATCACTCGGAATTTGTCTTGAAAATGAAAGAAAAAAAAAAATAGACAACAATAATCAGGCCACCTATAAAAATATAAAAATTAATGAATATATAAAAAAATTTAAAAAAACTGAAATTAAGTTATCAAAAGAATTTACAAAAACCATTCCTGTATTTCAATTATACAAATTTTTATCTTATAACAAATTTCGCTTATTTTGAAGTCTCACACAATTTATATACAGCAAGCATAATAAACTTAAACAGTCCGAATTTGACCCAGTTTACATTAGTGTCTTTAACGATTATTTTTTGACTTTCACGTTAAAATTAACTTAAACTATAAAGCGAAAACTACAAAGCGATCCTTAAAATTATACACATCTGATGTTCGTGTGTCTAAAGGATTTACAGGCGACACATCCAGTCAAAGAATAATCTTAAAAACTACTTACTAACTTCCAGAAAATTTTGGAAGGTACATGGTCATTCTTTTACAATTCGCTACTATATACATAATACACCTAGAAATACGTTATCTATACGCTCAAACATTTTAAACCTTACCGTATAAAAATGCATGTCACAATCTATTTAAACAACTAAAATAATTTAATTCATATAAGTAAGTGTAAAATTTATCTACTAATCATTATTATTATTATTATCATCACAATTATTACTAATTCAGAAAATGTAAACACAAAAAAGACTTTAAACACAAAATAGGTAGGCTTTAAGTGGAAAGGAAAGAAAAAAAAAGGAATGAGTCACCGGACAGCAATTATCAATTTTGAAATTTCTCTCTCCGACCGAACGAAACGAAATCTAAAGAAAACAACGCGAAGAAAGAGGAAACAAACGACTCTCGAATTTCGACTGTAATTTTTGACTCCACATTACAACGGTTTCGACAAGACGAGTCAGCGAAATTTTGAGTCAAAGCTGTTTGGAAATCTAGACTCCAACAAGAAGAGAAAAAAAAATTTTCACCGCGAAAATTACGAAGACGCTACGAGGATTTCGAAAGTGAGACGCCATTTTGAATTACATTTACAATGAATTGTTAAGGAATGGAAATCGAAATTTGCTTGCAAATGGGGTACACAATGCATCTTTCTATTTAAATAATCGAAACGGAATATTTATTAATGCTATAAATACGGGTAGCAACAATTTTGACCTAAATATAAGGCCCGTGGGAAAGCCCCGTAAGTAAATGTAATTAGGGCCACCGCTTGCCGCCAGAATGTAGTGTTTACTTTCTTTAAGGGCCTATTCATTCATTATTATTCATTATTTACTTTACTTTCTATTCATTTCTCTTTATCCTTCATTATTCTTTTTACACTCGTTTTACTCGCTTTCGGTGTACTTTATAAATACGGGTGACGTGACCGAGTGGAAAGCCGCTATCATTCAAATAATGCAAGGGAGACGGGGGGTTAATTATACGCTTATTAACATGTTACGAACTTTATTTATACCGAAAGCACTTTGAGATAAACGGGGTAATGCGAGGGGGAAATTAACGTTAACATTTAAGTCGGAGAGAGACACTAAATAATATTATAAATTTACAATTACATCTTAACACACAAAAACACCTTACTAAGCCCAAGGCAGGCCGTCCGATGACTGCCCTTTTTTGGGCATTTCTCTCTCTCGTCCCGCTTGGGCCGCTTCTTAGTGTTGCCAACTCGTATTTTATAATTTTAATACAACCATTTTTTATTTCTTATTTAATAAAACTTAATTGAACATTATTAAATTTATAAACAAACATTTAATTCTTAATTAGACATTACTACAATGCAACAAATCAATGCTGCAAAGGGGGGGGGGCTTCGGGGGAAGAAGGGAGGATGACCTCCCGCCAAAGGGGTAACCTTAACCTAAGAGAGGGAGAGAAAGAAGAAGGAGGGTCTTTGGGAGAAAAGGTTAGATTTCCTCACCCCCCAAAGGGAAACCTAACCTAAGCCTTAACCTCAGAAGGAGAGAGGAGAGAGTGTTCTTTATTCCACCGGAGTCCATCGTATAATGAGCGTCCAGGGGCCCAGTAGCTGTTATATAGAGGGTTGTGAGTTACCAGTTATTGTTTTTTAATTTAATTATGTTCAGGTGTACCTTATTACGGTGAGTTGCCAGGCAGCACCATTTCATTTAATTATTTATTAAAAGCAAGAGTGACTTTCTGCTTAAATTTGTTCAGCAAGAGAACTAATTATAATTATTTAAACGATCCCCAATATTAACAATAAAAGAAATACAATTAATCTGAAATGAATGAAAAAAACAAATGAGAGAAAATACAAGCAAAAAATATCAATTCACACTATATATATATATATATATATATATATATATATATATATATATATATATATATATATTCTTAAATTTTTATATCATCATTCTATATTTTTTATAAAGAAAATTCCACAAAATCAAAGTTAAATAACTGATAAATATTAGAAAAAACAAAGAAAAATACATTTACATTAAAATGACCGCTTCCCAACCAAGACAGGAAAGTGTAACGAGGTAAATTCGATACACTTAAAAACTCGAGGTTACTCCAAAAGGCTAGAGTGGAATGTGGTTTGACACACATCTCGTCTCAAAACCGGTTTCCGTCTCACTCCACTTCAAATATTGTATTGATTATTGCCATCATTATTGAAGTTAAAAACAACTTATATATATATATATGTGACAACCATGCGACCTACCATTTCTACGTTGAGCCATATCCATGTTTGTGCCATTAGAAGTTCGCTGTGAGAAGCGAATGTCCCTTAATTTCATTCCCTCAAAGTACAAACAAGACAATCGACGATTTAGATCGTTTAACATTTCCATCAGAATATTACCCATATCTCCATATTCCATTTGTTATAGAACTTATTATAATTAATTATCGTTGTCTTGCATCTAACCCTCATCCCTAAATTTTATTAGATTATGCATGCACATTGAATGTGGCATGATTTAAACCCTTGTTTGTACTGCTTTATTCATTTACTTAATTCTTCCCCAAATGTACCCAATTCCCTAATATTTACTGTATACTCGTATAAGTATATATATTTAATTAATAGTTTCACTCACTCTTGTACCATGGCTGTAAACCCTTCATTACTTATACTGTACGTACGACATAAATAACTATGACGTCATAAAGTAACTTAATTCCCTTGACGTTTTCCATACCTTGAATACTGAATCACGTGTTTAGTATGTGGATATCTTTCGCATTCACTGTATGGTAAATTCTTTAATAATAATAAAAACTTCATTCTCTATAAGTCATTATTTATATGTTGTGTCCTGTCTGGTGTTATGCAGTATAAATATTATTCGACCATATTCATTCATTTACCTATTGTCCAATTATGCCCTATCAGTCCATGTTTACTCGTGCCTATATTACGCACACAACCTTTGGTGTGACAACTGATATGTGTACAATACTTTGTGCATTCGTACATGTCCTCTGATAACATACATAGTTACGTACATTAGGGTGGTCCATAATTTCACTTTTTAAAATTTTTAATGGTTCAACATGCTAATGTTATGGGCATTGGTGCAAGAAGCAAGATGGTTACCAGTTTTTGGAGTTCCGGTAATATCAGACCCACCCACCCCCCAAATTTATATTGCATAGTAAAAAACTGAGTAAAAACGACATCTTTTAAGCATTATTTTAAGATTAATCATATTTAATCTTAAATAAAAGCATACATATTGCATATCAATTTATTCAGAAATCAACTTTGCACATTTTGGTGTATAAATTGATTATTTAGTCGCAATAGTATACATAGAAATGTTCTATAACAGCTGATTAAGCCAATATTTTATGTGTTTTTTCAGATATCCAATGATGTATATAGTATATGACGCATTTTTCACTTGGTTGATTCTAATCTTATTTTAAATGAATATCATGGCTACTCCTAAGAAATTAAATATAAAGTTAAGAAAAAGCAGTTATGATCCAATTATTGGTAATCTTAAAGATGAACTGATTCCTACAGGACTATTCCAGCTACCATCCCAATCAGATGCACTTCAGCATTTCTATCATTTAAAAAGAAATGATATGGTTATGAACAATAAAGAAGAGGCTGCAACAGTTGTACTTAATAAAGTTAAAAAATTCTGGGTCTTAGCTGGCATTAAAACGCAAGATATTTCCAAAAGCAGAAGACCAAAAGAAAAGATTCTAACTTTAGTTAATGAGTATGAAATACTGAAAAAACACAAAAACAGGAATACTTTCGAAGATAAAAAGGATATTTTTTGTAAAAAATTAGATATGCTATTGGATATATCGGCAGCAGATGCTATTGAAACAATAATAAAAGACAATGAGAACAACAAGAAACAAAAGCGAAGATATAAAATTCCTTGAAGATCAAAGAACTATTCGGAATATGTACATCTCCAGCCTTGATAAGTCTTTTGTAACTCGGACAGAAAGACGAAACCAAAGAATTCGACATGACGTAGAGAAAAGAAAAACTCTTAGCAGACATGGATGCAGAACCCAGTGGTGAACAAATGAATATCCCACCTGATGATGACATTCCTATAGATAATGATGAATCAAGTAATGAATCAAATGATTCCGACTTTCAACCTTCGGCTCAAAGAAATCATTGAATATAAAAATTATGATCACGATGTAGCATCCAGTGCTCTTAAGGGATTAAATGGTCAGCTATGGTATCTGACTGAGGAACTAGTACACTTGCTTTGTTTTTCCGGCAAATTTCAGATGCAGAAAAAACTCTGATTGCAAAGTCAATGAAGAAAGTCTGTCAAATCAACCCGCACCACCCTCCTCCCAAAAGTCAGCCCATCTTCCCCAAGCTAACAAATACAACTAAGCTGCGTCAGTTAGTTGGTAAGGGTTCTTCAATTGTTTTCCAATGCTTGGGTACTAGTGGTGACTGGCTAAATGGACCTGTTACTTCTTGGAAAAATTGCAAATCTTTCCAAGTTATGGAAGATTTCAAAGACAGAGTTGTTAATTATGAATCACAAAAAAATTTCTGGTAAAAGTTTTGGAGCAACATCGACGCCTTCCAGGCTTCAAGAAAAAATCTTTGACTGAAATGTATAATTATGTTAAGTGAGTGTTTATTGTGTAATGTTATGCAGTATTTATCTTTTTAATTAAACTTTGGTATAATTTTTTAATCATTGTAAAAGGAATTCATTTTTGTTTAAAAATAAATGCAAAAAAAAACAAAAACGATGGGGACCTGGAATCAAGTTTGTTCCCACTCGAAATATACTGTAGCTGGCTTGATAAGCTGGTCTAATTTCGAGCCGATCGCCGCGAAGCTGCCTGGGATGATGCTTCAGGGTGGCGGTAACACCCCTAGAATATATAATTAATTAAAATAATATATTATTACCAAGAAAAAATAATATAGTCATATGTTTATTCACAGAGAAGCGGAATAACTTTCGTTTTCTCAGTCAAATTTTTAGGTCTCATATAAATTGGGGGGGGGGGGCTGATATTACCGGAACTCCAAAAACTGGTAACCATGTTGTTTCTTGCACCAATGCCCACAACATTAGCCCGTTGGACCATTGAAAATTTTAAAAAGTGAAATTGTGGACCACCCTAACGTACATGTAAATATGTCCACATGTTTATTTTTTTACTTTTTCTTTTAATTATTTCACCTCTCGCAAGACATTCGTTAATGCTGATACGAATGTTCGAATTCCGAAGATGTCGCCAAAAGCGAACCTCTGAATTCGAAATCTTTTCTTTTGCTTCTGCTACCAATTTATAACGTTAAGATGTTATGTTATATTATTATAATATACTGTATTGTTTCCCTGCCAGGTCACTGGTTCGTTATCTGCTTACGTCACATAGTTATCCACGTTCTCATTACTTGTACTTACTATTTCTACCTAATTGTCATTCAAATTCTATGTTACTTATGTATTACGTTATCATAAATGTCCGTGTACTTCCAATGAAAAGTACACCGTATTTTTCTTCGCTTTCCTCATCGCTGGCTATTTAGGCTTTCAAACTAGGATAACAAACCAGTTTTCTACTAATATTTGACATAATTTGGTGTAATCATTGCTAACTAAAAATATATAACATTGTTGCTAATCCCCTTTAAATTATAGAACAACGATTAATTCTCCTTCATTATATAAATTGTATCATCTATTTACTGAAAAATAACAAAGCGACTGGCCCAGACGAGATACCAGCCGAGGCATGGAAGGCACTGGGAGATGAGGGGGTGGATCTGGTGTGGGATCTAATGCAGAAGTTGTTTGACCAGGAGGTGATTCCGGATGAGTGGCGGACTAGCATCATAGTGCCTATATTCAAAGAGAAGGGAGATGTACAAGATTGCACGAATTATAGAGGGATCAAGCTAATATCACATACAATGAAGATATGGGAGCGAATAGTGGAGAGTAGGTTGAGAGACGAAGCGGAAGTGTCAGTGGAACAGTTTGGATTTATGCTGGGAAGGAGAACGACAGATGCAGTTTTTGCATTGAAACAGTTGGCAGAGAGGTACAGAGAGTGGCAGAAGGCGTTGCACATGGTTTTTATTGACTTGGAGAAGGCATATGATAGGATACCACGGCAGGAAGTTTGGAGATGCTTAAGGGAAAAGATGGTACCGGAGAAGTATGTTAAACTGATCAAAGGGATGTACAGGGGAGTAACAACTAAGGTGAGGAGTAGCGTGGGTGTGTCAGAGAGCTTTGGGGTGGAAGTTGGTCTGCACCAAGGATCAGCTTTGAGCCCCTTCCTTTTCAATGTGGTATTCGATGTGTTGACGGACAGGATTAGAGGGGAGGCGCCGTGGTGCATGATGTATGCAGACGATGTTGTGTTGAGTGGGGAGACGAAAGAGGAGGTGGAGCAGCAGTTGGAAAATTGGAGAGAGGCGTTGGAAAGTAGGGGGATGAGAATTAGCCGAAAGAAGACCGAATATATGAGATGTGATGTGCAGCAGGACCGAGGAGGGGAAATGACATTGAGTTGAGAGCGTGTTAAGACGGTGGAGTATTTTAAATACTTGGGGTCAACAGTGGATGCAGAGGGGGGAGGAGAGAGAGAGATAAACTGTAGAATACAGTCGGGGTGGAAGAACTGGAGAGACGTATCAGGGGTGCTCTGTGATAAGAGGGTCCCAGTGAAACTGAAGGGAAAGGTATTCAAAACAGTAGTGAGGCCGGCAATGTTGTATGGAATGGAGACTGTGCCAATGAAGAAGAGCAATGAAAGAAAAATCGATGTGGCTGAAATGAAGATGTTGAGATGAATGTGTGGAGTGACGAGGAGGGATAGGGTCAGAAATGAGCATATAAGAGGAACAGTGAAGGTGGCGGAAGCATCTAAGAAGGTGCAGGAGGCCAGGCTGAGGTGGTATGGACACGTCAGGAGAAGAGAGGAGGAGTATGTGGGGCGCAGAGTGCTGGAGATGGAGTTGCTGGGACGGAGAAGAAGAGGAAGACCGAAGACGAGATGGAGGGACTGTGTGGTGGCGGACATCAGTCAGAAATGAGCATATAAGAGGAACAGTGAAGGTGGCGGAAGCATCTAAGAAGGTGCAGGAGGCCAGGCTGAGGTGGTATGGACACGTCAGGAGAAGAGAGGAGGTATGTGGGGCGCAGAGTGCTGGAGATGGAGTTGCTGGGACGGAGAAGAAGAGGAAGACCGAAGACGAGATGGAGGGACTGTGTGGTGGCGGACATCAGGGAGAAGGACTTGGAGGAGGACGCGGTATACGACAGAGAAGAGTGGAGAAGACGAACCAAAAACAGCGACCCCATGTAAAGATGGGATAATAAGTTGCGGAAGAAGATTTACTGTAGATCACTTCAATATTAAATATGTCAATTAACAATTTGCTAAAATTGTAATTAACTGTAATAATTTAATATGATGTAATTAATGTACTCGGTGCATGTCGGCACCCCGACATTATGTCGCCATCTAAAAATGTATACTTTACAAAAATTAGTATTTTTTTTGTTAAATTTTTTATCTTTCTAAATTTCGTTGTATGTTTAAATTATGCTTAACGTCCAAGAATTCTTTAGCTCTCCAGTTAAAGTGGGAGCTTAACCTTCAATAGCACTCCCCCAAAATTTAGACTTATTTATTTCTTGTATTATAAATTAAATCATTCCTGCCTGAGCCATTGTTACAAGAGGTTGAACCTCTCTCCCTTTAAATTCCTGCCGTAACCCTTACTCGAGGAGGACAAACCTCCTCGCTTTCAATTCCTGCCTTAACCATTGTCAAAAGGGGTCGAACCTCTACCCCTGTAGATTCCTGCCTGAGGCTTAGACCAAGGAGGTCGAGCCTCCTCATTTTAAATTCCTATCTTCCTCACCAGTTGACCTGTTAAAAATTCCTGCCATAGCTTTTTTCCGAGGAGGTCCAGCCTCCTCACTTTAAATTCCTGCTTGAGCTGTTGTTGCAAGAGGTAAAACCTCTCCCCCTCTAAACTTCTGATTACACTGGGCAACAAAAAAAAAATTTTTTCGTGTCCCAAGAATGAAAAATATCTTATTCTTATAGTATTTTCTGTGCTGAATCCAAATAAGTTTGTAAAATTTCTCTATCAGGTCTGGTTTTTGTGTGACATGCAATTTAATTTTTAAAAACCCATATAGTTACATACTTATTAAAATATGATCGAAAAGACATACCTGTAGTTTAAAAAGTAGCTTGTTTTGATTTTCTGCTGTGCTTTGCCTCAGGCATGTCTCTTAAGAGTCCAGCAATAGTCAGCCAGCATACTGGGGCTCCATTTGCCTTGGTAACGGTTTTCCATGGCAGAAATATCCTGATGAAAACGCTCACCATGTTCGTCGCTTACCGCACCCAGGTTTTCCGGAAAAAAGTCCAAGTGAGAGTCCAAGAAATGAACCTTTAATGACATATTGCACCCTATTGCTTGGTAAGACTTAAGAAGATCTCCTACTATTTCAGGATAGTTTTCGGCCTTGTGATTTCCCAAAAAATTTGTGCAGACACTTTTGAAACTCTGCCACGCAGCTTTCTCAACTTCATTCAACTCTCCTTCAAATCTCTCATCTCTTAACAATTCTCTGATCTGAGGGCCTACAAAAATGCCTTCTTTAATCTTGGCATCACTGATCCGGGGAACTTATTTCTCAAGTATGTGAATCCTGTTTGCGCTTTATCCATCGCTTTAACAAAGTTTTTCATAAGTCCAAGCTTGATATGCAAAGGAGGAAGGTACACTTTCTCAGGGTCAACAAGTGAACTATTCAAAACATTTTTCTTGCCTGGAACAAATGAGGTGCGTTTTGGCCAATCCTTCTTAACGTAGTGGTTTTGCTTGTCCCTACTGTCCCACTCACATAAAAAACAACAGTACTTGGTGTAACCTAGCTGCAACCCTAGCAAAAGTGCAATGACCTTCAGATCTCCACAGATATTCCACTTATATTTCTGATACTGAAACTTTTCTAAAAGCAACTTCATGTTGTCGTATGACTCTTTCATGTTTGCAGCATGTGCAATAGGTACAGAAGGAAATTTATTTCCGTTGTGAAGAAGGACTGCTTTCAAGCTGACTTTTGAGGAGTCAATGAACAATCGCCACTCATCCACGTTATGTTCATGACCAAGAGCCCCCATGACTGAATTAACATCTTTACAAAACACAAGTCCATCTTCATGGGAGAACCATTCTTTGAATTCATCATGGCGGCTGCGGAAAAAACAAACTTTAGTGTCACGTTGCAGTAGATTCCAACCCTTTAATCTTGAACCTAAAAGTTCAGCCTACTTCTTAGATAATTTCAAATCACGAACTAGGTCATTTTGATCTCCTTGTGACAGTAAATGTGGTTCATTGGAGGAACAGGTAGCCTGGAATGTTGGATCAGAAATGTCTTCATCTTTTTCCTCGTGATATGCTACAGCTACGTTTGATTCCTCATCACTTAAACTTACATGTTCAGGGGGATTTGGTACTGGAAGTTGAGCACTGTGGGGAACTGGTCTCATTGCAGACGGTAGATTAGGGTATTTCATAAGGCTCTTTGTTTTTGAAGTGATCCCCTTTGTATTTACCAGGCAGAAATAGCAGTCTGTTGTGTGATCTTTGGGTTCCCTCCAAATCATTGGAATAGCAAATGGCATGTGACGTGAACCGTTTAGCCATCCTGTAAGTAGTCTTACACATGTCACACAACAAATGTGAGGGGCCCAACTCTTGTCCTGATCGCCTACTTACATCCGAAATAAAGTTCATAGCATTTTTTTACTAATGGTGTAAAGTTACGTTTCTGGGATTTTAAAGTTAGATCACTACATACATAACAAAAGGAATTAGGATGATTCAGACAGTTCCGCGGCATTACAAAACATCTATATGAATACAACACTGGTGTAAAATTAACAAGAAGCAACAGACACTAGCTGTTAACACTGTGACATTTACAAGCAGACTGACTTGGAGCTGCTCTACAAACAGAAACTAGGCTCATGTCTGAACAGGTACAAACATGTTTCAACCTGCACAGTCTGCTGCTCCGACCAAATTTATCCTGCCAGCATTATCAGAACTTTCTCCCCAAAGGAATAAATTGTACTAATTTTACAGAAAAATTAATACAACATATATATTAATATTAATATGTTTTATTATAGTTATATTAATTAATATAATATATTATTATATTTATTATTTTTATAATGTTTTATATTATAATATTGTTATATACTTAATTATATATAATATGTTATTATTTTTTTATCCGGTGATCATGCTAAATGAGGAAAAAATGAACATAGCGTCACAAGTAAACTAAGCCTGATAGAAAAAATCTGATTTCATATTTAGATTCAGCATGAAAAAGTACACTTAGAACACCCATCAAAACCCTTGTGACAAAATTGTTGTTGACCAGTGTTATCAGAGCCTCGTTCTGTATATGCTCTGTGTAATAAAAATTATATGAGTGAACGAAAACTCCAGTTTAGAAGTGAGGTGTTTCCATTCACCCCTTCGGGAAAAAACTTGGGAGAAACTGTTTATTGTTACTCGGATGTTCTACGGCTAAGGCCGAGCTTCACCAAGGACCACCTTCGTTGGATTGTCCAAAGTGCATTCATCCTAAAAGTCGCCAGCGGGCAGTGGCCCGTGCACACGCGCGATATTTGAAGGTCCACCGAGACCGAGACATTTTAGTCTCCCATCGCAAAAACCGTCGTTCATCAATGGATGTCCATACTTTGAAAAATTTTTGAAACACTTCATGGAATGTATTTATTCACTCCTTCGACGTCAACTTCAACCTCTTCAACTTGAACCCACACCATCTGCAACCTCACTTTGATTCAATCCATCGTTGACCTTCAATCAACTTTCGTTTACTTGGAAATTTCTTCCTTGTAATTCTCTACAATCAACCATATAAATTTACTACAAAAATTTCCCTTGAAGAACTTCTCTTTTTTTTTGTAATCTTCAATCAACTTTTGAATCATTGTTCATATTTTTCTCCAATCGACCGTTCGACCGTCTTCCCGTCGACGATCTTCCTTCAACGTTTGTGTGCTTTATCTTTGCAACTGTGGGTGACCTTCAAAATCCAGAGGAAGGCATCAGCTGACTTCCTCAGTCACCTCACCAAACGTTCCTCCCCGTTTATGTGATTGAGTTTTAATTATTAACTACTACTTTTAAATCATTTTCTTAATTATCATTTCTTTAATTCATTTTAGTAATTTTAATTAACTTTTATTTTTTCCCCTTTTAAGTGTGAACCAGTGAAGTGACTTTAAACACTTAATCATTTTCTTAATTAATTAATTTTAATTAACTGTTCGATAGTGTAATACGTAATACAGTGCAAATTAGACGTTCAGTCATTGATTCACGCATTCACGTATTTATTTTTCCCAAAAACATCATAAATTTGAATTTTAAATTCTTTTTATAAAAATTATCTGCGTTTTTTAGATTAGGATATTAATTAATATCATTTTAGACTTTGTTGTGGGAAATGGATGCGATCAGTCATAATACTGATATATATATATATATATATATATATATATATCCATAACTCACATTTTTTATTTAGTACCCAGTTAGGTTTTTTTTTTTCAATTTAAACTTTTTCATTAATTTTAGTGAAAATTTATGTTTATTGTTGTTATACTGTAACCCTTTTTTCTAGTGTGATTTTGAGTTCGTCTGACCGATTTTCGACCCTTGCCAACGAGACTTCAGTGTTGGGAGATTCAAAAATTACTCGTCGATCGCTGCTTCCTGATTTAACGCAGAGTCGCTCGTTTTTGTTCTCCTACATTATCTCGGAACTATAAAAAAAAATTTGTTTCATTGTTTATCTCATTTTTTTCTTAATTAAATTTATTCAAAATACTTAGAATTTGTTCCATTTTTTCTCTCATTTCTTGTCTCTTACATGGTTATTTTTGTTTCACACACACACTTTCGTGACAACGACACGTTATGATTAACGATGTCTAAACCATTACCCCCCGTGAAATACACTAATGTTGATCTTGTAATTCCCTCTTTAATACTGAAACGTACAATTGGTGTCCCTCATTTCCGTGGTCGCGTCAATAATAAATTTGTAGAACCCTCCCTTAAGGAGTGGTTCGGTAAAATTGACGATTCGTTTAGGGGTTGTCAGGCTTCAGATGCCGATAAAATCGGTTTTGCTTTTGATACTTGTGACCCAAATCCTGGTGACGCCGCGCGCGTCCGTAGTTTTCGTATTAATTGGTCAAATGGACTAGTATATCATATGTCTTGGGTAGAATTTAAACGTTTTTGGTATGTAATATATAAAAGTCTGCATGAAATCACGGAGTATTGTGGCAGGCAGGGATCCGTCAAATGGTTCGTTGGCGTTAAAAGTATAAAAGACAGAAAATAACGCCAGTTCTGGATTTTCTTTCATTCCCTTGTTCATGAGTCATGTCGCTCTCCTTCAGTGTTGCGCGAAGACGCATCTCCCAATAATGTTTCTGTAGAGATTCGAAGTGATTCCGCTGACCCTTCTGGTCTGGGTAAAAAGGCGTTTAATGTACTTTATTCTGCACCCACTTTCCCAATCTACTTCCTCTTTGAGTTCTGTACGTTCAGAATCTTCCAAAAGTTATTATTTTATCCCCGAAATCGATTTCAAACTCCGTTGCCCAAAGGAGACCCTTTTAAGTCATTTTGATCCTAAATGTTCGTATAGTCTTGTTTCTGCATCTATAGCGGATAAATTGCTGTATCCTCTCTTTAAAGAACCGCCATCCGTTCCACACATTCGGGATTCCGATGGTAACGTTATTCCCGTCCTTGTGGAAACTATACTTGCCATGTGGTTTAGTAATTGTCTTGTCTGTAAAGGTTTCTTGTTAGTCCCTCCAGAATACTGTCCCAGTTATGACTTAGTTATCGGCCCAGAATTCCTACGACTCAACGGATTCTATTTCGATTTTTCGGCTCGATGCTTCGTCGATAAATGGGATAAAAAATGTTATTTCCGTCTCTGGTGCAATACACCCGAGCAGGACCTTTCTTGTGACGATGAAACGTCACCCTCAAAAATTGGGTAATCCTGACCCAACTTTTTTCTTTAACTCAGTTGTCTCTGAACCGTTTGTTTCGGCTTGTTCTTCGAATGAATTTCCTTCGAGGCTAGAACTCACACCCTCTCCTGAGGATGATTTTTGTGATGCATTTTGTGACAGTTTGTGATGTTAATGTTGAAAACAGTAACGAAAACAATGAAATTGTTGATTTAAGTCTTTATAATGAAACTTCTGTTGAAAGTCTTTCTGATGAAAGTTTTGTTGAAAGTAAGTGTAATACCTACGTTAATGATTGTTGTGATGTAGATGGGGATGTGAACAATCCTTTATTAGATGTGAATTCAGACTACTTGGATGATTGCTGTGTAACTGATGTTGGAAATCAGAATTTATTTTATTCTCACCATTCTCACCATTTTAGTCATTCGGACCTTGATTCAACTGATTCGGTTAGTTCAGTTGATATCGTTCATTCAGTGAACTTTGGTCAAGAAGACCTTGTTTTTATTTAGATGGATCGGATATCCATGCATGTCACAAAGAGGACGCGAATTTTGTTACTGATGTTGTTTTTGATTCAGATGGATCAGATATCCATGTATGTCCCATAAGGAAGACGCGAATCTTATTACTAATATTGTTTTAGATGGTCAGGATGACCATGTTTCTGATAACTTTTCTCCACAGGACCCTAATTGTTTTGAGTTTACTTCGGCCATGCCGCCTCGTTTAATTGGTCATAAAGATGACCCTGTTTTTGATTTTTTTGGTCATGATGACCGTCATCTTGTTTCAGATTATGTTTTTTCTGCTTTGGTAGCAGTTGGGGCAGATGCCCTGCAAGGTCCTGTAGGCGAGTCAGTTTTTGCGAATGTTGGTAATGATTTTGATAATCATTGTGATGTTTATAATGACAGTAACAGTGTAGTAACTAATCGATCATGTCCCAATGACTTCTTTTTAAATTACTATGGTAATGACCATGCCGTCCCTCCGTTTTGTTTTAACTCCTTTAATTTTTGTTCTGAGCAGTGTGACAAGCAATCTTCTCCTAAAGAGCAAAGTGCTCACGTAAAGACGTATTGTCAGTTTCAGACATCGTGTCTCCCCGATTGGTCACCCGGTTCCCCTGATTGCAGTATTCCAAATTTTGTTTTTCTCTCAATACCCCAACCCAGCGCGAAACCATCGATGACGCAGACGAAATATGTTCGCATGTTTCGGAGACGCCTTCTTGGGCTCATGAAATGGTGCTTTTTGACGAGATCTCACAAATTTTCATGAAAACTTCTGTCAACAACCAAGCGGTTTTGTCTCTTGTTGAAAACTGCTGCCAGGCGAATTACATTAAACAAGACGTATAGAAGAAATTACTTAATGGTGGCTATGGGAAAATTCGATTTGCGTTCTCGTTTGACCTGCATTGATGATGGTTGGGAAGAATACAGCACCGGAGAAATTATTCTTCCTAATGAGTTTCATTCAGTCCCTTATCTGACCCCATTTGTGGTCGTATCTGAAGTAGACTGGGATGGAGATTTACTCCTGGGGATGAATTTCTTTATTACGCACGATTTCTATGTGGCCGATAGAGAAGCAGGCCTAATTCGAAGAGAGAACCCACCTTTCGAGTATGTTTGTCACCCCTACTCTTCGCTCTTTTCAACTGAGGGTGAAAGAATTGTTTCAGAGAGCCCGTGCACACGCGCGACATACATACATAAGCATCACGTGAATGTTTTCCATGAACAAATTATTTATATGCGAAATTAGCCTTTGATTAAGTAATGAATGTCCTTATCATATTTCCATATGCAACAATATACGGGGCTCCAATAAACCTTAGCCCCCCCGCCCATGGCCTAAACCATTAGAGGTACAGTAAAACTAAACATACCTTACAAAAGAGAATTTAATTCTGCATTTAATGAGAAAAATTAAAACTTGGTGTTCCCGCCATTGGTTTCCAAGACAGCCTGAATTCGCTTTGGGTAGCTTGCCAAAAGTGACGTGAATAGATCTTGATCGTTACGCAAATTTGCTAAAACAGTTTCAATGTGTTGCGTCATTGTATCCTTCAAAAATCGATTTGCTGCAGGTTCTTGAAACAAGAGATATTCAACCTTGTCCTTTATAACTGATCCAATGTGTTCACAGACGTTCAGGTCAGGAGAATTTTCTGGCCATTCTTCATTTCCAAAGAAATTGATCTCATGGTTCCGCAACAACTGTTGAGTGGCTAATGCCTTAAAGCAGGGGGCCTTATCGTGCAGAAGTGTGACCTGATCGACATCCATAACATTGTTCGGGTTTCTTAGAAAAGGAATGACATGCTGGGATAGAATAATATCACGAAAATACTGTCCATCCCAACTCTGACCATTTGGCTTCAGCACCCACATGAGCTTCTTTGCAGTGAACAAAACAAACACCAACACAGTTTGGACTTTTTAATAATTCGCGATAATGCTCATTGTCATCGATTTCATCTGGTGTTGTGGCCCACACTCGATCATTTTGGTAGTTAGGCCGACGTGTTACGTAAATAAAAAATTCATCGGAGACAGCTAAATGCATGAAATCATCCACATCCTAATCTTCAAGATAATGGGCAAACCACATTCTGTCATCGATGTTAAGTTGAGTTTTTCTTGTCTTTGGAAGTTTATGCCAAGGCTTTAAACCTTGCCTATGACGTACAGTCGAATGATCTCACCACTAACGATCTTTCCTCTCAACACTTCGATCTCTCTAGAAAGTTTAGCACAGCTGTTTTTCCGCTTACGCGTACCGCTTACAATGATGTTCTTTGTTTCCTGAGAGAGTGGCAAATTTGGGCGCCCAGATTTGGTTGTATCCATTTCACATTCATCCAAAGTTTTATTCCAATTTCTTTTGACGAAGTCCTCACTTCTTCGCAACTTTTTGGCAACCCATGAACGTGTTATAAAGGTGGCTCCAGCATCACGAGCTTCCCGAAATGTTATTGCTCGTATGCGATCTATCACACGTTACCTCTCCGAATCACTAATTAATTGAGAAGCCATTATATTATCACTTTATCAGCTAGAGTAATTTTAATACCTGCAATAAATAAAGAATTTTATATATTTTTATAATCACTAAAAACTATTTCGATATAAGTAAACATGTAAGCTGTAAATGGGGGGGGGCTAAGGTTTTTTGGAACCCCTTATATATATATAGAGGGTGGTGCAAATTACAGTAGTAATAATAAGCTAAATCGGTTTTCCTTCTCCCCGAATTGTTTATTTTGATAAAGATCAAGCTTGTCACCCGCCTTAGACCTACAGTTTAACGTTGAATCCGAACTGCGCTCCAGCACGGGCGGTTGAAATTACACTGTCATCGCCCGGACTCGGTCTCTCAACCTCCGATCAACATCCTAGCGTCTTAACCACTAGGATACCTAGGGTTCCCATTTATCTACCATCTCAACCAGACATTCATTTTATATATAAATCTATTTTATATTTTATTTTTCTTTGCGTGTAATTTGTGTAATATCTTCTTCATAGTTGTGTTAAAACTTTACATTGTCTCTGTTATTGAAATGAAATGAATGAAAGAAAATGAAAAAATGGAAAGGTTTATCATTATTATTATTATTACGTGCGATGATTCCTCATTTTACGAAGATTAAGCTTATCGCCCCTCCTCTCGAGTTGATCTGATGAAGTAGTGAGTCGGCTTCTTTTACTCCACCTCACATAGGTACACCCGGCTCATCGAGGATTGTATGTACCAAGAAATTACAATGTCACCATCCGGACTCGATCTCTCAACCTCCGATCAGCACCCCAGCGTCTTAACCACTAGGATACCTAGGGTGCCCATTTATGTACCAGCCAACCAGACATTCATTTTCTCGAACTAAACACAATTTAATCACACTCCTACGCGAGAATTGACACGTAGAAAGTCAAGCCGAATGAATGAATCAAAGTTGAGGATCGAATAGTATGTCCGCAAATAATAATAATGTAAAATATTGTCGTGATAGAGATTGCAAGTGGCAAATGTTGATCAATGTTGCAAAGGGGTGGGTTCTAAGGGAAAACAGAAAATAGTGTGGGCGCAAATATTAATGCAAATATTTGAAACCATCGAGGTAGAGATTGGAAGTGGCAATACACCTTAAGATGTAAGCATTAAGTCTACGGAGAGAAGATAAAGACACCAGTAGTCGACCAATCAGGACGTTCAAAGCGTAGACCCGTTATATCGGTGTTACGATTGGTACACAAAATTTAACATAGCCCCGCCCAGTTACATTGACAACCAATCATCAAACTTACGAACCACCTATTAGTCTTTTCGGGGTGGTGCTTGGGGATCATGCATATAAAAGGAAATATTTTCAGCTGGAACTTACAACAGTCATTTTCACCAGTGAATAAACATTCCCTCCGTCATGAATCAAGAACTTTACAGTTTACCGGATTTATATCAAGATGGAAACATTGCAGGGGTGTCTACAATTAATCTTTTTAACGCAAACGACCGGGATGGATTATTTCCATCGCAAACCGTTGATGATATTTGCAGTGACCTCCTTACGATCCGACGCAAGGGACTGCCGTAGAAATGTAAGTAATGAACTGCCTGTAGTTTTATTTTTTTTAGCCATTTATTCGCGAACTTGTTATTTATTTAGTGTGCCTGTCATTAGGAGAAAGAGCACTGTTCTGGATTATTTCATCATATATATGGAGGGCTGTAGTAATTCATCTCATCACATTAAAAATACTTCATTTAAATAGTAGGTATCTGCAATTATAGATTAGTTTGCAGTTAATATTATGCAAAAGTCCTGTTTTGATTCATTGAATTTTTTATAGCAATCCTTTGCAAGTTTTACATGATTTTATAATTTCCATAATAAATGATATTCGGCATTTTCTCTTAAAGAAACTTCTCTGAACGGTTCGAAGATATCTTCACATTGTAATACTCTTACTATGTGTATAGTCTGCATATGTTTTAAGGAATTGGGTTTTTATTAATTAACCCTAGACAGGCAAAGGCGGGTCAAAATGACCCACGCAAAAAGTTAAAAATTAAAATGCGCAGCGTAGTAAACGGCTTGAGACTCCAAACTCCAGGTCCCTTCAATGCCCTACTGAACGTGCTTGAGGGTGGATGTGTTTCATCCGTTGCCTCCTTACATTCTGTGATATAAGGTCAGTCTGGGTCAAATCGACCCCCCTTTTCCTTGTGTGTGGCATGAATCATATTTGCCTTCTGCAGTGTTGCTATATGAATACCAATATTATTACACTATTGGCGTATGATTATCATACATTATAATATATATTAATAAAAAGCCATATAAAATATAAGAATAATATATAATAGTAATTGTTTTTTCTGTATTTTATGTTTTACTGTACCCCATATTCTTTTTTTGGGTATTCTGTTCTGTATTCTGTATTCTTTGCATTTGCTTTCCTGACATCTCGTCTTTCCTTTTCAGATAATAATGGCGGGTGCACAAATAGACGATGATGAAATTGAGGCTCAACTCTGCAGACTTGAGGATATGGATGTAGATCAGGGGTTCCCAAACTTTTACCACCAAGGACCCCTAAATATTAATTCCGTACGGACATAGACCCCCCACAAAAAAATTTTTGAATTCAGTTACAAACAAGTTAATGTTACTATTTTTCCAAAAGCTTAGAGACCCCCTGGAAGCTTCCTACAGACCCCTGGGGGTCTGTACAGACCACTTTGGGAATCCCTGATGTAGATGATGATGACCTCATTGTTGAGCCTTTTTATGACAGTGACGGAGAAGAATATATCCCAAGTATTGGTAGTGATACCGATACTGAAACAAATGAAGATCCCAACCCTGTGCCTCGACATAAGCGGCAGCGTACTGCTTTCCTACTGTGTCTACTGCTTCTCCTACTGTGTCTACTGCTTCCCCTACTGTGTCTACCACACCTGCACCTCGCACCGCTCATGCCTCGAGCACTTTGCAAGTAGTGTTTAGCAAGAATAGGCTAGTAGGGCATAATGGACACATCTGGAGTACCAAACAAGTTAGAAGGACGACTTCTAGAACACCTTCCAGAAATATTATTACTGGGCCAAAACGTGGGCCACTGGGGGTTGCTGCCTTTACAGAGAGTGCAGAATCCAGTTTCGATCTGTTCTTCTCTTCCGATATGATAAACAAGATTGTGCGAATATGTATCGTGCTGCAATGAGTGAAAGACGTTTTGCCTTTCTTCTATGCTGTCTATGCTTTGACGACGCGGCTACTAAACAAACTAGAGTGCAGAATGATAAGCTGGCACCCATTCGGGAAGTCTGGGATATGTTTATAAGTAAATGTCGAGTGCATTATTCTCCTGGCGAAGCAATTACTGTGGATGAACAGTTGCTTGCGTTCCGAGGCCGTTGTGGCTTCAGAATGTATATTCCAAATAAGCCGACCAAATACGGCCTCAAATTGGTCATGGCTTGTGATGTAGATAGTAAGTATATGCTGAATAGTTTAGTGTATCTGGGCAAGGACACCAAACCTCCACAAGGTGTTCAATTGGGACAATACTTTGCAACATAACTCACAAAGCCATACCACAACACTGGGAGAAACGTTACCACCGACAACTGGTTTACGTCTACCCAATTGTCATGGGAGCTCCTGAACTGTGGCCTGACAACTGTTGGAACCCTTCGGGCAAATAAACCACAGGTTCTACAGGAAATGACTGAGATGAAAGGTCGGGAAAGTGGGTCCACAGCTTTCTGCTTTGACAATAAAATTACGATGCCACGCACAAACACGAAGATCGTTCTTCTACTCTCAACTATGCACGGCCACCCAATTATTGAGGACAACGGCAAACCAGAGGTCATCAATTATTATAATGCGACAAAAGGAACAGTCGAAACATTTGACTAGCTGTGCAGTTCCTATTCGTGCAGCCGAAAAACACGAAGGTGGCCTCTATGCTTGTTTTTCGGAATGATAAATGCAGCCACAATAAATTCGTGGGTGATATTGAACCACAATAGGGAAACACGAAAAGAAAAGAAGCAAAGCCGCCGCCTCTTCATGCATGCCCTGGCGTTACAATTGATTACACCTTGGGCCAGACATCGCTTGACCGTGTCAGCATTCAACGTAGTGCTTCGTTGGCCATTAGATCAGTGCTAAACGTCAACCCCCTCAGGTCATCAAGGCACCAGCCTTAGGGAAACGCAAAAGGTGCACAATATGTCCCAAAACCCAAGATAGAAAGAGAACCAGTGTGTGGAAGCCACTCCTATTCCATATGTGTAAACTGCAACTAGCGACAAAAAATTAGGAAAAAGTGCGGTTCTGTTTTAGGAAAAAGTGTGATTTTGTTTTCTAAGATGATTTCTGATTTATGCATTTTTTATTTTTTATGAGTTTTTTTTTCTAAAAAATGTTATAAAGGAAAATGTTTTCTATAAAATTGAATAAAAAGTGCGTTTCTAAAAAGGATTTTGTTTTCTAAGTAGTTTCTTCTAAAAATATTTCTGTTTTTGTATTTTGCATTTTTCCAAGTTTTTTTTCTAAAAAATGTTAAAAGGGATAAATTTTTTTCTAAAAGGGTACAATTCATATAAGTATTATTATAATATTTAAAATAAATATTAATACATTTTAAAGTAATTTTTTCTAAGGCGGGTCAATTTGACCCCCCTTTACCTTTATGTTTTTTATAGCCTTTTCTTGTGTAGGGTTAAAAAAAGAATCAGTATGAACTAATTATTTATGCTTTCTCTTTAAAGGTCCGATGAGGATTTGACACCATGTTATACAATCTTTTCGTTTTGAAGAAATGCAAGTCGTGGACCTGAATACGACCCAACGAGTGTCACATCATTACCGAAATAATGTAAGTTTTTTCATATGTTTCGATCTTTTTTTTACGAAGAAGAAGACAATGGATTTTCATCGATTTATTAAATGAAATTTTTCATGTTTTTATTACAATAACCATCTTAATCTAGAGAATATACAAACTAACATTATTGGCTACAAATATATATATATATATATATATAGGCTGACCATATTTCCTTGAGAAATATTACAAAAGTCTTATAGGTTATGAATAATAATTTATGATTGACCAATATTAAAGTATATTTATAGTTTTTATTAAAAACGGGACAAAATTGACATTTTTATTAAAACGACGGGACGGCCATGAAATATAAAAACAACGGTACTGTCCCGTTCAAAACGGTACGTATGGTCAGCCTATATATATATATATATATATATATATATATATATATATATATACACACGACCAAAACATCAACTATACAACGAGTACGCACAATCGGAAAACGGCTTTTTATCTGTCTGTGTTATCCCCTCCGTCTATGGCCTGGGTTGGTTCGAAGTCGATGGGGGTTCTAGTTAGGTGGCAACAACGGATTTGTTACTTGCAGTAGTTTCTTCTATAATACTCTCCGAGTTCTTCTATAGTGGCTTGGAGGATTCTAGGAGGCCTACTAAATTCTCTGAAGATTCCGATTCTTCTTATAACGTATTGGGAAATTTGAATGACTAAGTTCTCTAAAGAGAGCAAGGCTCGAAGGAGAAGATAAAGACTATTTCTTATTGTAATTTACTGCTAAAATGTACAGGTAGTGCTCAGCTTTTGAGTCTAATTCTGAATGAACATGGAAGAAATTATGTGGGTTTATATACCCCGATTCTACTAACATCATCATTATTAAATGTTGAAAAGGCTATTATTTTTGCACAATAGTTAAAAATAGAGTAAATTTTTTGTTGTGACAATGGTTAAACAGATAAACAGGATATAGGAAGAGGAAGCCATATTTTCATCTTAAACCGCATATTTTCAGATATGCTGTTTACCTGATCCGCCGAGTTAATTAGAAGTGGAAATTGAACTATGCATCTTTATACTAAGATATGCATATGAGCGAAAATTAAGGGTTTAAGATTTACAATTAAATGCTTAGGCATGGGGGCCAAGACTTTTCAACCAGCTTCCTAAGGACCTCAGAAACGTAACAGGGGTCAAAGTTGAAGTCTTCAAGAAAAGACTGGATGCCTGGCTCAGGACAGTACCAGATGAGCCAGGCGTGCCTGACTATGTACGGTGGAGAGCGCGAGAAAGCAACTCGCTCCTCCGCCAGGCCAGACCTAGAGGAGGGGCCACCAGCTTGACCTCCGTGTGAAGAGAGACCAACGCACGAAACAACATAAGGTAAGGTAAGGTTCAATACGTGATTTCATCTTTTGTAACGAAGAGAGAGTGTATACAAACATGAACACTGCAGCTTTTAATCAGGATTCATTATTAAGCTAAATCTAAGAAAATTATTAAGAAATTTTAAAAAGAACAAGTCACCAATTATTTAGCAAAGTCGAAAGCACATCAAAAATTTATCCCAACGAAAAAATATTAATAAAATATAATAACAATATCGCCGCGTATACATTCCTAATGGCGACATAATGTCGGGTCGGACATTGAGTACAATGTCATATTGGTTTACTACAGTATAACTATGATTATAATTACCAATTAATTCACATTCATTTATTATCGTTAATTACAGTTTCATTAAAGTACATTAATTACATCATATTAAATCATTATAGTTAACTACAATTGACTACAGTTAACTATAGTTTACAGTGTTTCATATTTATATTATGATAACTATTATTTTGAGATTTACCACAAAGTACAGTGCTTACAAGAAGTCTCACGCCTCTGTCTCGTCCCAAGCTCGTCTGTTAGGTACAAAATGGGCAGTCCTTATGGCAGCGGAGGTGTGTTCGGATTGGTGCACATAACTGCTCTAACACAATCAATGACGTCCATTATTACGTCACTTCTGCTACATTTTAGTGTTTAAAATACAAATGATTAAGAAGCAGAATGACCAAGTTTCGGGATGTTGGGATGGTTATGGAACAATCCTAGTCATCATAATATTAGCTGGGCATTACATTATACCCTCTCAATATATACTGTAGACTATAGAGAACGACTAATTCGGCAAATATCCCAAATCATGGCATGATACCTAAGTTATTTTGACGCAGGTCTAAATTATTTGCTCAAATGCAATGATTGATACTAAGTAATTGTTGGGAATTGTTGTCAGTATTGTTGTTTGTGATACATATCCTACGTGAAGAATCTAATGACCAAATTCCTCAGTGAACCTCTCACGCGCTCGCATTTCGAGGAAGTCACGGTCGTCTCACTAATAGATAGTTTATCCATTGTTTTAAGTGGTAACCTATTCCATCTTATGAAAGTCATTAGTCTAAAGCAAGACTGGTTGGCCGTGAATCAGAGAAATTTGCATTTGATTTATTCATCGTAATTATTACGTAATATAGTATACTGTATATAGTAGTATATAAGAGTTTATTGGTAGCATATCATATGACAATTCCCATAAACATGTGATGGCCTCGATGTTGCCAGTTTTTATTTTTTTCCTGAAACTATTACCTTCTCATAGTTTGTTTCAACAATGCATATATTATCATCTCCACGAGCGTAGACATTGCAAGAAAAGATTCTAACTAAGGATAAGTAAAGTTCTTTCATGGTCACAATATATACTTTTATAGATGTCAAACATAAAAATATAATAAAATTCTATATTAACATAAATATATATTCGATACACATTTACGTCATGGCTTTAACATCAGTATTTCGTATAGCTTCCTCCGGCATCACTAATTTCTTGCAATCATTGCGGCATAGAAGAGGCCAGATTGTAGGGAAGGTTTGGTGTTCGGCGTAAGCTCTCCCAACTATTCCTCGTGTGAGCTAAAAGTGCTTCAAATGTTCTTTCATTGCGTTGCTCCCATTCGTTAATCATTATTGCCCAAAGGTTTTCAATCGGATTCATATCAGGAGAACGTGGTGGCAGAATTAGATTAATACTCTCTGGGTGATCTTCGTACCACGCTCTCACAACGTTACTCCTATGAATGGGACTGTTATCTTCCATTAAGTAAAATGGTTCCGGCGCTGGAACCAGATACGCACGAACACTGGGTAGCAGCACTTCTTCCAGTATCTGGCAATATTGCTGTCCAGTAAAGCGTCCATCTACTTGAGTCAATTCTCCGACACCATAGCCAGACATCCATCCCCACACACTGAGATTGATGTGACCACTACGTTTGCTCGGGAAAACATTTCCTTCTTCATAGCATTTTCCGCGCTGCCTCCAACAATGCAGGGAACCATGACTATCTGTTGAAAATGTTTTTTCGTCACAGTACACAACTTTTCTCCAGAATTCTTCCTTCTGCGGCAAGTATTGCAAGGCAAATCCCATCCGTGCCTCTTTATCCTCAATCGTCAATGCAGGTTTTATAGCTGGACGGCGGGAAAAATACCCTGCCTCGCGAAGTCTGTTGTTCACTGTATTTGCGCTACAACGAAGTTTCAGGTGTCTGTAAATATGCGTCGCTGGAACAAACGGATGCTCTCTGGCATGATTAACAATCGCAGCATCTTCCTCTTGAGATGTTGAACGCGGAGGACCAGACCTCGGCAAGGTAGCGATTGAGTTTTCTGCTTCATACCGATGAATCCACCGTTCCACAGTGCTTCGATGAACGTCTAGTCGTTGATATTTCTCTTATTGGCACACCATATTCATGCAATGTCACCATTGCTCCCCGCATTCCCTGGGTCGTCTCGTGGTGCACAGATGGCCTTCCATCTTTGTGTAAATGGCTTATGTGAAGCGTGCTGGGACGATAAAGGAAATGAGGATACCATGCACCCCTTCTGAAATTGATTTCGGTTGTGAAGGGTACCAACCCTTCGAATGGTAATAATAACACTAATCAACAGCCAAAATGTATCTTCGATGAAACCATCATTTCTTTAGTAATTCGACGTCGCTGAATCCGAAAATGACTTCATTTTGCATGATTGGTTCGCGTTTAGAAGATACACGGGTGCCCTGTTTTCATTATTTCCCAATTGAAATGAATATATCATTGAGCATAACATATGCCAACACTGTAGAATGTGCTCGTTTGGCAACCTCGTTGTCTGGCGCCATCTTGAGTACATCGTAAATCCCTTTAGCTCAGTTCTAGAGTGACGCTTGTTGTGGTGACACGTTATTTCACATTTTGACATAGTGCTTTTGTAGTGTTTCCTCGTAATTTGCACCTGTGGTTAGTTCATGACATATAGAGTGTAGTGCGTGTTAAAGCGTAATCTTGCGATCAGTTTCTCATTGACGTTATAAGCAAAATGCCACGTAAATGCGTTAATGACTCAAATAACGTTTGCTATATTTGCGGCAAAGTAACATTAAAATGCAAAAGAAGACGTTAACACCTGCCATCAAGAAAGCGTACCACTTTATTTTAAGTGCAAATTAGGAGATCAGGACAAAACGTGGGCGCCGCATATATGCTGCATTACATGTGCAACTACATTACTTGAGTGGTACAATGGGAAACCGAGGTCAATGGGCTTCGGCATCCCCGTCGTGTGGAGGGAACAAAGTAACCACGTGGATGACTGTTTATTCTGCATGGTTCCGCCATTACGTGGAATTAGTAAGAAGAAAAAATGGACCCTCAAGTATCCTAATGTTCCATCCGCCATTCGACCTGTGCCCCATAACGAAGACATACCTGTGCCCAATCCTCCTACCTCCTCAGACACCCTCGATTTGGATGACGAAGAGCATCCTGTAACGAGTACAGATGAAGACATTGCACATCCCACAACATCACAAGATACCGACTTTGTGCCCAGTGAACTGTCTACAGAACCGCATAAAATCACCCAACGCGAACTGAATGACCTCATCAGAGATTTGGACTTACCGAAGTCTAAGGCAGAATTGCTCGCCTCACGCCTTCAACAGTGGCATTTCTTCATGATGATGTCCAAATATCCATGTACCGCACTAGGCAATCCACGTTGGAGACTTTCTTCATCAAACATGGTGACTTCGTGGTGTGTACAGATGTTGTTGGTTTAATGAATGCTCTAAATATAACATACAGAGATGACGAATGGAGGTTGTTCATTGATGCCTCTAAGCTAAGCCTTAAGGCTGTACTACTTCATAACAAAAACGAAAAAGCTGCCATTCCAATTGGATATTCTGTCCACATGAAGGAGACATGAAAATATGCAATATCTGCTTCACCACATAAACTACAACGCTCACAAATGGAGCATATGTGGTGATTTGAAAGTGGTCGGCATGTTACTTGGTCTCCAGCAGGGTTACACGAAGTACTGCTGCTTCCTTTGCGAGTGGGACAGCCGTGCTAGGTCACAGCATTATGAAAGGAAGGAATGGCCTCTAAGAGAACGTTTAGTGCCAGGTGTGAAAAACGTTTCGTGCGAGCCATTAGTAGAGTCAAGCAAAATACTTCTACCACCGTTACATATTAAGTTAGGGCTTATGAAAAATTTTGTGAAGGCACTCAATAAGGATGGAAAGGCATTTAAGTATCTTTTCCAGAAGTTCCCTCGACTCAGTGAGGCAAAAATCAAGGAAGGCATATTTGTTGGTCCTCATATACGAAATCTGATGAAAGATGAACATTTCGAGACACTTTTGGAGGGCGCAGAAAAAGAAGCTTGGGTCTCGTTCAAGTCAGTGTCGCAAAATTTCCTTGGAAACAACAGAGCTCCAAATGCAGATGAATTGGTGGATAATATGTTGAAGGCGTACCAAAGAATGGGATGTAACATGTCTCTAAAAATTCATTTCCTCCATTCCCATTTCGACTTTTTCCCGGCAAACCTTGGTGAAGTAAGTGACGAACATGGGGAACGTTTTCATCAGCAGATTTCAGCTCTTGAGAAACGTTACCAGGGCAAGTGGAATTCATCTATGCTGGCTGATTTCTGCTGGTCAGTAATAAGAGACACTACACAGTCAGAGTACAAGAGACAGGCCAAGAGGAAACGACATTGAAGTGAGTGTGCTCCTTAAAATACATATATGTTGTGGGATAAATTTTTACCAGTACTTACACAATAATTACCATGATATCTTAAAAACGCGAACTAATTAAACAATTTCACTATCATTTTCAAATTCAGCATGCAAAAATACATAAGAATCGGCTACTTTCATTAAAGATACAAAAAATTCCTTAAAATTTGTTGCCCAGTGTAATCAGCCAATTTCCTATTTTGTTGAACATATGCATAAAAAATTCGTCTTAAAAGCCAAGGATCCAAAGATTGTCAGCAATAGTTTATACCCCAACTGAATATAGTCAGCCATCAACAGTATAATCATATTTTATTTCCATAACTACTCATGACTACTCTGTCATAGTAAATAACCTTATTATGACTTAGGTAGTAGTGGTAATTCTGAGTGGCGGCCTCTAGCCACGTACGTTAAACCTATCAGTGCGTCTAAGACCAGACTCTTCTGTTTCTGTCAATTCATTGTTAGTTTAAGGTATTTTGCTCTTTGTCTTTCTAGGTCTAGGGCATTAAAATAAATATTTGAGTTTGTGTTTAGCATTTCATATGAATTTCTCTCCTCTCCCTTAACATCCCGCGTTCATTTTAGCCCCCTCTCTCCCTTTCCTCCTCCCATTCGTAATTCCCACCCAACCTCGTTTCCTTCGACATAGCACTTACCTCCATCCTCATTCCACTTCCTTCATTAAACCTATTATCGCTTTTACTGTCCCTTCCTCCATCCTTCAATGCCAGCGTTCTTAACCTAGCACATAAATTATATAATATGGAATCTAACACCTTAGATCTCTACGCATTCATGTTACTTGAAGACGCCTGTGTCATAGGGGAATCTAAGTGTTGAGAGTGGGCTTGAGGGGTAGTCTATAGATTATTACAGATGACCTTGAACGCTCCAACTATTTAAAAATGATTATTTATTACGCACATCATATGGCATAATACACACATGAATTTAAGTATCTCTTACACTATAGGAATGGAATTGAATCCTACCAGAGTTAAAAAGTCGCAAACTATGATAGATTAGTTTGTATTAAGAGGTTACTAAGAGAAAAGGATTTGGGATAGAGTGGAAGGCAGAGAGTATATTTTCCCCGAGTTTCGGTTATTATTAACGTTATATGGATACATTGCCGATGTCCCTGCTGAAGACCTCTGATGGGATGCGGTGTGATCAGAGAGAGAGAGAGAGAGAGAGAGAGAGAGAGAGAGAGAGAGAGAGAGAGCTTTTAAATCACACCTTTTAAATGGTTTCTGGGTAAGGGCTTCACGTACGTTATTTTAGTCCAGGGTAGTTTATGTGGAGGTGTTAACGTAACTTGCACTTGAGACTCTTAATTGTAAGACAACTACCATAGCTGGGACTGAGACACGTTATTCCCTGCATACTCTATATATATCTATATAAGTATGTCTCTATATATAAATAGATTGAGTGATCAACACAAACATAATGTGGACGTCATTGATGGGGTTAGAGCAATTATGTGCACCAATCCGAACACACCTCCGTGGCCATAAGGACCGCCCATTTTATACCTAACAGACTACCTTGGGACGAGACAGAGGCGTGAGACTTCTTGTAAGGACTGTACATGGTCACATATATATATATATATATATATATATATATATATATATACATAACACGCATAACGATATATAACATAATCATGCTTTTGAATTAGAAGTAAACAAGAGAGAAGATTTCGTAATTAGATGCCCGCCTTCCGTGTTGGTCAGCGGAATTCGAACACGTGTGTCAGCATGACGAGTATCTTGCGAGGGAACAATTAAAAAAAATAACAAGATAAAGGTCAAGAAAGGACATGGACGTATGAATAATAACAGATAAATTGCGGTATGCGAGTTTGGTCCTTATGTAAAAATGAATAATTGAATATAAAGATTATATAGGTATTATTCATTGTTCATTTTTACATCTGCTTACCATTTCGTCGTTTCGTTGAGTGTGACACGGGTCGAATAATTTTAAAAAATTTATAAATTCTTTACCACGTGACATATGCATGAGAAATGAAAGGCAGTACATCTCACAAGTACTACTAAAATATCCTTGTAGACGGAAGGGGTTCCAGACAATTTCGGGGATATGCATCTGATCGAAAAATTTTACAATAACAGGGTCACTCCAGGGTTGAGGCCCGAGTGAATCAAAATAGTACATGCGCTCCCTATTTTTAAAATAGATTGCAAACCAATGAATCCCTTCACTACCACCAACATCTGTGTTCACAATAAGACTACCGCAATCTCTCGTAGTTGGCAATTTCAATGTTTCATTCTTCGCAAACACACCGATAAATTTGGAACGTGTGATTCGTTCACTATTCACTACTCTCTGAAGTGTATTCGCGTCCATTTTAAAAGTCAGTGAGAACGCCCCTAAATCTGTCTACTTCTATTAGGGCTTGTGACTCGAGATATACTAGTAAACTAATAGGCGCGTCTGTCGGCTTGGCAAATTCCAATCTGACTGAGATGTTTCCACTCTGTTGTGGACTTAAGTGTGTCTTTAAACTAGCAGATAAGTCAGGTGTGATGTCAAACGTATAAATGTTAAATTGATCGATGAATTCTTTCTGCGTTACCCCAATCCCGAGCTCATCACAATCACCTGCAATATGGGCCAGATTACTATATGCTCTCGCGCAAAGCGAGAATACAGCTTTTCAAAAGTAGTCCGTATCCAATGTTCCTCCCAAAGCAACGCCATTAACGTATAGAGTTATATTTTTAAGGCCGAAATTCTCGAATTTAAAGGCATTCTTTTCATATTCTCCATTCACCGAATTGTGGTCCTGCATTCCAATTAATATCCTTTTAGGTAGATTTCCCAGGGCTATGTTTTCTATCTGTTTCGATGCCAACCCTGCTGGCACCGTGTATAGTTTGATTTGTACTCTGTTAATTGGGTATTTTACTGTGGCCTGTAGTAAATTTTTCTCAATTTCTATTTGTTTTGGTGAACTTAATTTCACTCGCCGTACGCGGAGGTATGCCTCCATAATGTGAACCACAACGGGTTTTGCTCCCTCTTCTTGATCAGCATCCAGATTTAAACAGATCTCAGGATTCGTGCGGGTGAGCCTTATTTTCATATCCACCCCATTCACAAGCGACTTCTCCTGGAATGTGGTCTATATGCGGGCGTCCAAAACACTCATATACCTTCTTTTTAGAATTTTTAAATTTGTCCTTTATACTACTTTCGTCTCTAGTTTGATAATAGCCCTCGGCACTTAAAAAGGTTTCCTTCGCTTCTCTGGAAAAGTTCAGCACATTTTCCAGATAGGCTCGTAGATGATAGTACCCCGTTCTTGCCGATATGTTGACCTGATTTACATATAAGTCATACTAGTTGAGCGTCATTGGACAAAGTGTAACAGATCAAGAGACACACTTCAGGTTTTGTACAATTGACCTCCCTAAATTCAAAAATGAAAACAAAATTTTTTTGTGACGAGTGCAACACCTTTTTCGCATGTGAAAATCGTGAAAATTGCTAGTTACCCATAACTTTTGGACACTTGCTTTCCTAGGGTTTCAGCTATCATTTGACCCCTTACAATGTACTGCTTTTCAGGAAAAATAGAAAAATTTATGTTTGGAATAAACATATACACTGTAGGTAAGTAGGTAAGTAGACTAGATAGTTTTATTTAGTAAATGATACATTAAAATCTTGTTTAGTTTTGAATGAGGCATAAAGTCACGGGATTTAAGTACTGCTCTAATGTAACCATCTCTTGAATCCTTTCCATACACTGCCCCCAGACGCTTCAGTTACCATCCTAGCACAGCGTTCTACACCTTGGGAGTGACATGGTATCCGGGCAACAAGGGGCTCTTCAGTGATCTTATCGAGTTGTTGGACAGAAAACTGCTTCGTGAGTGGTGGTTCCATTGTGCACTCCTCCACTGGTGGAAGTACATCTTTCAAATTCTGAGCACTTTGTTTGATCTTTGGTGGCCGAAATTCTTTGACTTGCTGTTGAGCAGGTTTGGGAGCTCGTCGAATGGTCTTGATTACATCGATGGCCAATTTCCGGTTTGCTTGATCTGTATCTGCAAGCATTGCCAGTAGAACATTTTCAAGGTGAGCCCAATATGCATTTCTTTGGATCACAGGCCATGTGACAGTCTTGCTAGCTGGTGGCAGTAATCGTAGCAGCTTGATTTGCTCCAGGAAATGTTTTGGGCCATCTGTGCACCTTGGATGGCACTTGATGCTAAACCACATGGGTCCATAGTGGCACACGACAAACTGTGTGAGTGAATACAGTTCATCACTTGGCTGCGCCATCGCTACATATAGCCGACAAATTCTGCTGGCAGTTGTAACCCATCTTGCATGGGAGATTGGTCCAGGCTTCTCTCGTAGAAGATCTTCATTAATGACACCAGTCCTTATCGCTTTCATCATTCTGTAGAGGTAAGCTTGGTCACGACTCAATTCAGTAAGGTCAACATCCGGGAGAGTGTGGCCATCAGCAATACATTGAATTCCTCTAGAGGAAAGTGGCAAACTTTCACATGTGGCCAAAGCTTTGCCAATTGGTCCTTTCCATTGAGTTGCAGATTCTGTTGGGCCGATGAGTTCCTTGCACAAGTGGCGCAGTGGCAGTTCATTTAAATGCAGACTACAGATGAACCTGTGCAAAGGGCGACCCAGGCGGCACTCTAGTAGGTGTATTGCTCCACTTCTGTGCCCTGTGTTTGTGGCTGTGCTATCGGCTCCCACTGCAATTATCTTGTCTGCAATATCCATTTCTTCAATCGCATTTTGAAGTCCATCCGCAATGACAGTGCCAGTTCTTCGTTCCAGTGTCAGATGGCTTAGATAGAAGGTTCCAGGCTCTCCGACCAGCACATATTGGTCCTCAACTTTCTTTGTGCTGTACCATTTGTTCCCCTTTTTCTCTTTAACAAGTATCATGTCTTTCCGCCCATCAAAAAATAAAGCAGTGACTTCCACATCGTGGTAAGTTACTGCTTCCTTCGGATCCCTCCGTACCTTCTGCCGTGCTCTCCATACTTTGTGGTGGTCAATTACGTTTATCTGACCATCAAAACTAATGATGCCATAGTCAACCAATGTTCCAGTGCTGATAGCTGCAGCAGCCCTGTTCGATACACCATACCGGTCAGCTTCCAAAGCAACAGTGGGAATCGGTGTGATGTTCCTGTCCTCCTGGGCACTATCACCCATCCAGTCATCACCAACACTTTCACCACTGGAGTCTGCTTCTGCTTGAGCTGATTCGACCACATCTGCAGAGGATGGTACCTCTTGCCGTTCCGTTTTTCTTCTATTCTCTTCTTCTTGTCTTTCTTGCATCCGATCCTCTCTTGACTTCCTTCTCTCCATCATCTGAGTCACATTCTTATCCGCGTGGTTCTCTGGTCGATCAGAAAGGCATGCTCTCGTCGTGGAACTTTCATTTCTTTTTCACAGTGGCATGCCGACAGATCATCGCATTTGCAGACAGCTATGTCAAACAATTGATTCAGGCTTTCCTCGAACTTCTTGGTTTTTGTGGCCTGCTTGCCTTGCTTCGATGCTTGTGAGCCTTTTTCCATCAGTCGGAGCAGCTTGGTCTTCACATTCTTGATTGGCTGTGATGGAATGTTAGCACGATTCCAAAGGTCAATGAGTGTTTGGCATACCTCCGGAAGAATCTTCCTGTTGCTGGTGTACTTGTTCTCCTTCAAGAAGAGGAAATGTCTTGCAACTTGTATACTGGTTGGAAGTTCAGACAGAGGAAGCTCTGATAGTGGAGAACCAAAGACAATGTAGCTGGCAGATCCCCGTTTTCTTTGCGTGCTCATTGTACCAGCAAAACTCACAAGTATCACACAGGAACACTGAAACAAAAACACAAACGTATAAATAAAAAATATATATGATTATGAGTATATATATATAAGGCTTGGTTTATTGGTAAACAATAAGTTTACCAATATATATATAAAAATATACTGCACACACATATGTATTATGTATATAAATATCCATAGGTATATATATATACCCTAAGACATATAACAAACTTATAAACAATGTAAAACACAACAAAACAAAGAAATGTGTATAATGTATATATCACAAAACGCACCTTTCGTTGGTACCTTGGGGTTTTTGAACACCCCATCCACAGAAAAAACACTTGTTTCTCTCAAGCGAGCTAGCGTAGAACTAAGAAATTCCAGGGGATGACTCACTGAGAATAATTAGAAAACTGCCAGAAGTACCATGTCAGTCAGTGTTGCCAACTGTAATTAACAAGAATTTTGTATTTTTTACATGCGAAAAAGGAGGTGTTCTGCTTATTGCAGAATTTTTTTTATTTCTTTTCTGAAATCAGCAAGGTTGATTGTACAAAACCTGAAATGTGCCTCCAGATCGCTCATGACGCTACACGCTAATATGGAGTGCAGAAAGTTTGTTTCAAGGTATACAGCATATTTGTCATCGCAGTCTGTTCCATCAGAATGGGCTATACGTAGTTTAGTGTACATGTGCACACAGCTTGGATCAAAAAAGTAAGGGCCTGAGCTGAGTATCACGAATTCTATAGGGGCACTCGGGGAACTAATTGTGTTTAAAGGGTTAATTGTAATAAAGTCACTGTGTTCAATAGAAACTTCAGTTGGGGGCATGTCAAAGAGGGACAAGTCCGATTTACAGCATTCTGAACTACACGGGTGGAGGAAGCGTGCCGTGACGAGTTAGAAATAGTGCCTCCTCTCTCGACAAGTAGTAAACAAACTATGATTCATGAGATCAATGTCCTTAGCTTATATTGGTCAAAACAATGGTCAACCATAGATTTCATTCGCTTAAAACACTTCTTTTTTATATCCTTTTACGTTTAGTGCCACGTGGTGATAATCCCTTCTACCGGACAGCCCTCTTCTTCATCCCACCAACACCACCACACATTTTTCTTCTTGCATCTTTGACAATTTTGTCCCGTGTACGCTTTAAGTGTTTTCTTAGAACTTCTTTAGGTTTAGCCCCAACCAATATGTCTTCTGCCGTGTCAAGACCTGATTGTAAACCTTTCTTTCCGAGGTATCTACCACCCTTCTTCAGCAAAGGGACAGCCGTACGTAGTACGGTTGAAAAGATGGATCCAAGTCCACTACCATGCTGGTATCTCACCCCTCGATAGGCTGTGAATGGCTTTCTGTCCATTATAACTCAGTGCGTCGAAAATGCAGCTTCAATGTTAAGCTCCCATCACCGAATGGGAATTTTTTCCCTCAATCGTTCTTCTATATATTGAGATATTGGTTATTAGATTAGTTGCGACATTCACATAATGGGGTCTGTCATATGTAATACTCAAACTCTTCCCTCGATGGTTGGGAATGTGAGCAATGCGTAGCAGGCGTACCTGGGTATCCCCAAGAAACTGGTGCTCCACTATATTGGTGTAAATATAGCACATGTCTGGGGGTTTATAGCCATCAACCAATTTCTCCAATTTCATCTGATACATTAGGCTGGACAATTCATGTTGTACCTCGTGAAAGGTATCTCTTTGGAAGGCTGATCGATATCGCCCCTAGGTTATAATTTTAAACAGCCCTTTGTCTTTAATATTTCTGTTAGCCTTTGATTTTAGGATTAGAGTATGTGCAGGGTTTTCTTTGTTTACGATTTCGTATACTAAATCAGCCGTAAGATTTGAGTTTTTTAAACTTACGTTTAAGTCTCTTACAACATCCTCAGCCGCACCATAATGGCCCGGACCTAGTGTTACTACTGTACTGTAATACTGTGCATCCTCAGTCCGGGCGATACGTATAGTTTCATCCCGAGTTACCCCGGCTTTTTCACACTCATCAAGGTCTCAGAGAATCGTAAAAACGGGATCTTTGTAATCAATATTTAAAAAGAGGGTGTCCAGCTGAATTTCGCATATCCCCACCTCAAACGAATCACAACCCAATTCAATGGGTCCATGGCGTTCCGTTACAAAGTTAGCCAGGGTGTTGTTAGGATGTACAGACAGGGACGAGGAGGACGGTAGTGTGACGTAGAAATGGTTAGGCGCCATGTTGCATACTATTTAAGCTTCATTATTGCATCAGCTTTTATATAGTTGTTGAAGTTTTCTGGGCACCCTAACCATTTCACCAGGCACATTTTTCTCTTTCCTGAACCTTTATTTCCTAAAATTTTCTCAATTTTAAAAACATTTTTTCCTAAATTAAATGTCACTTTCTGCAACTCCTCTCGGTAAAAGCCTCCTGTGATTTCTTCCCCATTCAAATCTTCAACGTAATACAACATTATCTCGCCTTTAGGTTTCATAGCCCTAACTTTAAAAATCTCACGTGTCCAGCCTTGCTCAAATCCCTTCGCGAATTTATTTCCCGAACGCGACAGCCTTACATAATCATTGATTTTGAAACGCGCAGTGTGTTAGTGGTGTTCCATCTCTTCTCACCCTCTGAGCGCGTACCTCTTTCTAAAATCTCATTAGGTGTTGTCCCAATCATGCGATGGTGTGAGCGGTTGTAGGATGAGGCCAAAGATTCCAGAATGTCTAGAAATCTGTATGTGTTTTTATGTGTAAAATAGCGGTGCATGCGTTCCTTTATGGTACGTTGAACTCTTTCAGCTAAAGAAGCCTTATGTATAGAATTGGTAGTGTAATAGCTGATATTAAACTCTGTCAACATGTTCTGAAAAGCACGGCCTATAAATTTTTCCCCATATCCGTACAAAAATAGCCAGGAACCCTGTTTTCTTTCAACATCAGCGTTTTGGTGGCTTTAGCAACTGTTTCAGGTGATTTATTTTTCAGAGGAATTAGCCACAGATATCTAGAGAATACATCTATTATGAATAGAATGTAGCGGTAACCATCGTTATACACTGAATATCTTTGCATGTCTGTTAAATCTGCTTGCCAAATAGAGTCAATCGAAGCAGCTGTTGTCTTGGCTGTTTTAAACCTTTTTCTCACAGGCTTATGAAGTGTATAAGCGTCCTGCTCCCGCAAAAACTCTCATCTTTTTTCCTACTCCGTAAACACTTCTGTACAGTCTATCTACGCCTCCGTAGGAGGCTGGGTAGAAATGTCATAATAACGTCTTCTTAATATGTTAGCCATTTGCGTATTTTAGAGGCACGTGGGTAGGGTTGACCGTTGTTTAACCTCTTCTTTCTCCTCTTCAGAGGTGTTACCGCCGGGGTGATGGCGTTTCAATTGTGTCACGTGCGATGCATGTTCCAAGTCTTTTAACCTGTTCAGATTTCCTATCATTGTTTTGGGGACATTTATTGTTGTAGTCTTGCTTTAATATGCTTCCATCCTGATGGTGAGGGCCTATCCCACTTTCTCACCAGATCATGGACGATGTCTACGATATTCGATCCCTGTACCTTTGCTCCTTCCACAATGATCTCACCTGTATCGGTCCATGTATGGGGGTCCTCATTCAATAGATTATAAAGACTTAAACCTTTATTCCTCAATGTATGTGGGAGGGTGCTTTTTAATACATGCTCGATATGTTGTGGGCCGACCCGTTAATCTTTGGTTGGTCAGCTCTATCGTCGGACACAGGCCTATGTCACCATCCATCGTTCCGTGCTGTGCCTAATAACCACGGGAATCTCTGTCGGATTCTTATAATTTTCGTACTCGTGAAGAAATTTCTGCAGAGCTTCTTGGTATAAGATTCTTTTCTCATCAGGTGTTTTTTCACTGTTTAATAGGGCTAACAATTCGCTTTCCATTCTTTTAAGCCTGCTTTTACGGGGTCTAGAACCGTGTCTGGATTCTTTGAACTTTGCAGTGAAGCATACACCTCGTGTGGAATCACTACCACTTTCTTCATTATATTAATCTAGTCAGTAAAGGACCCAAAACTGAAAATAAGATGGGGAGGAATGACCCCCTCTTTGTACAATAATTCGTTTTTTCTTCCACAGTTTGACTTTTACGAGCGAGTGCACGTATTATGTTCTTGTAACGGCGTAGGCGAGCCTTCTGAGGGGTTTCATTGATACATTGCAATTTATAACGTTAAGACAGATTTCACAGATGCATTTTAAAAAGTCGGAGTCGATATTTTTAGCAAACATCTGCTGCATTGCCCGGGGCAGTCGATGATAGATTTTTATTAATTCATGGTATTTCTTTAGCCTCTTTGTCATTCTGGAATATACACCGTTTCAGGCTCGTTTGGAAATATATTCGTTCTTAGAAGCACCCTAAACGTGTTTCGCGGATGAAGGTCGCAAAGCAAATATCCGTAACGCTGCTTGTAGCTTCTTTATAAACTTCCAAAAACTCCTTACGCTGATTCGGGAACATTTGATTGGCTAATACCCCAATTTGTGATACATCTCTACGTTGCGCGAATAAGACTAGATATTGTGTATTTAACGACACATCGCGCATGTATCTATTTTTGAAAAATAGATTCTGATTGATGAAGAACACGCTTATGTTAAGATGGTGGGAGAACTGTAAATGTCTCGGCAAACGTTTTATCCATCTCCAACATGAGATCGTCAATTACAATGACTGTATGTTTTTCCCTTTAACGAATTTCATATATTTGTGGAACAAAATATCATCTTGGTACTCGTTGAACACTGATTGATACGTCGAATAGCACCATATAACTTTATGCACAAATTTTGAGAACATCTCTCCCTTTTCTTTAATGATTTTAAGCATAAACACAGTTTTACCACATCCTGTAGGGCCAGATATAATACATGTGGATGGGCTCGTGAACCTGAATTTTTCTACAGAATCCATTTCTAACACGTCACACTCCTAAGTGGGTCATTTACAAAATATAATAAATATTTAAGTGATGACCTTATATTCTACAGTCTTGTTTTCTCTTCTCCCACAGAACCGTGAATGACGATGAGGTACAGCACCCCATCATCGATATTACAGATGACCCCGACGACAGTGTAGTTGTGTCACAGATCCATCCCCGCTGACGAATCCACACCAGCGATACCTGTAGCACGCGACATTCAAAGCGGAGGCATGATGAAGAGCCCTCCACGTCAGGTATAAAGCGCCAGGATTGCGCCGGTTGTTAGACCACCAGTAATAGAGCCCCAACCTTCTACGTCTTACGACACAACCCCCACAATAGTACCTTCCTCAAATATACCCCTTATTCCTGTTCAATTCCGGGTACATCCTCCACACAGCAGCAGCTTCTCGTTCTGTAGGATGGCATAACATTCGAGTTGGTGCGCACCGCTACCCCCACCCAGCCTTGACTAGAAATCGGTATATAGTCAGGGTTGATCCTAGATCCATGTATAGCAATGGTGTTGAACACGGACTACGGCGCATAGTTGAACGTATTGTAGAGTTTGCCCTTCAGAACCGACGAACGTGAAGTCAGGACGAGGCTGTCCTTCGGATTCGGGTCAGATGACGGAGATGTAGATGATTTTTGGGTAGTAATACCATTCAGACGCTTGGCAGCTGAAGATATAGAGTATATATTAGGCCGTATAATGCAGGCCTCTCAAAGTAGTATAGCCTTCAATATGGACAACTTCACGGTAAATATTGACCGTGTATTCCGTGTTGCGGGTCATAGTGCCACACCTTATACTCTTAACTTCAATTCTCAGGCTATTTATAGACGGCATATAAACGTCGATCGTGGTTGCGGCTTTATAGCAGTAGTCTTAGCTCGTATGTTTACTGTACTAAATACACGGACCAAAAAATTTGGTTGCCTACGGTAGTGGAGCGTGCCCGTAAACTAGCTGTAACTGTAATTGGGCCTGAGGCTGAGAAGGGTAGAACAGGAAATGAATGTTCGTATAGTTGTATTTGGAATGGATGATCGTCGTAGGACTGTGTATGTTTTTAAAAGCTGTGAGAGATCGTACAAGACCCCTACTTATTTTAGGACTGTCAGGGACAACGTATCTCCCCATCCGTAATATAAGGGACCTTTACGCGAGTTATGATAAAAGTCGAAAATATGGACATCATGATTTGTGTAAGGGGTATCGAGTTTGCGGATGATATAGTGAAACATTGTAAAGATTGCCACATGGTATGTGAGCAGTGTAAAAGCTCCAAATGTGAAAGCCGTGTAGTTGAAGCTGAGAAGAGGGATGTGATGTGTGTAGACGCACATTTTTCAATAATAACTGTTTTGAGCTCCATAAATCAATTGGCACGTGCAGGAAAATGAGAATCTGTGAATGTGGTATGTTTCATATGATGGATAATTGGGGGAATTTCAAGCATAAATATGATGAAATTCACTGTTATATATGCCATGAGAAATATAAGGCAGTTGGAGTAAAGCATGTATGTTATATGAAAGACGCTAAGCATAAAAATAACCCTTGTATAACTGTGCACTACGATACAGAAACATACACGAACACTGAAACCAAAGAGGTTATCCCACATCTACTTGTAAGCCGGACTGTGATGAGTTTATGGAGATCGAGTGTGATGAGTGTCACAAATATGGTAAACGGACAAACGTTTTTAAAACGAATACTCACGATAGCCCTGTGAAACTCTTTGTGTCCTATATTGTCAAGTTAGCCGACAAGTTCAAAAAAATTACTGTATATTCTTGCCCATAACGGGGCAAAATTTGACACACATTTCCTTTATAAGGAGTTGCTTGAGCACGAGTCATCTGAGATATTTACAGGTGACCCTTTGAAAAGAGGCAACAAACTAATACAGATGCAAATAAGAGGTAATGTACAGTTTAAAGACACTTTATTATTCACACCTTGTAAATTAGCAAATCTACCCAAGGTGATGGGCGTAGCCGCTGAAGTTTCAAAAGGATATTTCCCTTACACTTTCCTAACTAGCGAAACTTTAAATTACGTAGGACTACCTCCCCCCAAACATTATTTTAACTATGAATGTATGAGTGCAGATGAACGTGAAGATTTTGACCGATACTACAACAGTTTTAATGAAGATAATCCTCATAATATAGCTGATGAATGTGAGCGTTATTGCGTGAATGATGTGCGCGTGCTTAGAGTATGTTTCCAGGCCTTTAGAAGGATGTACATAGGCCATTTCAAATGCGATCCGTTGCAAGTCGCAACCACCATCGCCTCATTATGTTTTACGGTGTTCAAGAATAACTTCATGCCTAAAGACACCTTAGCCGTTATCCACAGAAACAATTCCCGTAGTTATCGGTGCAAGGCTATTTACTGGCTCAAACACATACAGCAGCAAACAGCTGTATACATAAAGCATGCCCGCAACATGGAGGAAGTACTCATTAAGGTTAATGGTCGTGTTTTTATGGTTGATGGTCTAAGCGAAAACCGTACCACTGGTGAGAAGACTGTGTACTCCTTTAACGGTTACTGATGGCACGGATGCAGTGGTGGGATTCAAAAATTTTAAGAACCGGTTCGCCCTCTCCTCCCTCCCCTTCCCCCTTCTCCTCTCCCACCACTGCACGGATGCCCCCGTCCTGAGCGTGGAATCGTAGGAGATATCCACGGTAGATCTCCTGCCGACAGTCTTGCGTGGACCCGCACCTGCGATCAACTTATAGGCTCCCAATTCACTCACAAAGTCTTGTGGGAGCATGATTATGATGCACGGATGGAAACAGATGGACAGTACCGTGAAGAAATAAACACGATCAAACGTTCAATGGTGCTGGATCCTCTCAAATGCGGTGATAGCTTGTTCGGAGGGAGTATAAATCCCTTCAAGCTATACTTTCCGCCTACGGAGGGCGTGAAACTCCATTACTACGACTTCTGTTCTTTATATCCCTACGTAATGAAGAACAATCCGTGGGTGCACCTGAGAAACTGGTGGGGCCTGACCTGCCCACCATCAAAGTGTTCTCAACAAATATGAACGGGTACTATTTCGGCCTTTCTTTCGTAGATGTGCTCCCCCCACGCGATTTATGGATGCCGATCTTACCCGTCGTTATCGATCACAAGCTCATGTTTCTCCTGTGCGTGAAGTGCGCAGAGGAGAACAATGGGGAATGTAATCATACAACCAACCAAAGTAAGATCAGAGGTGTTTATACGAGCCCAGAACTGGATTTAGCTGTTCGCCATGGCTACAGAATATTGAAGATACATGAGGTGTGGAGGTTTCAGTAACTACCCAACCTTTTCACGCCATATATAAACACTTTTTTGAAGGATAAGATAGAAGCATCAGGGTATCCGCGAGGAGTTGATACCGAAGATGAAAAATCGGCTTATAGTCAACGTTACCGTGACAGTGAAGGTATACAGCTTGACCGTTCCCAAATTGTAAAGAACCCAGGCAAGCGCTTTAGTGCAAAGTTGTGTCTAAACAGTCTTTGGGGGAAATTTGCACCCAATACTGGCAAAGGGAACGTTCATTTGGCACAAAGTTACAGTGAAGTCTGGGATTATGCCAACGCTCCCGATAAAGAGGTCATGGAGATCGTGAGTGTAGGTAATACTTACATAATAAAGTAGAACAATACCGAATTGGCAACAGATACCTCACGGGTTACAAACATAATTGTAGCCAGCTTCACAACGGCCTACACACGCATCAAACTTTGGGACCTATTGCATTCTCTTGGGCGGAGTATTTTGTTCGCCGATACAGATAGTGTGATATTCACAGCGAGGGAGGGTGAATACATGCCTCCTATTGGTGAATTCGTCGGAGAGTTGACTGATGAGTTCAAAGATGAGTATGGAGATATCGCATACGCCGACTCTTTTGTCTCAACAGGGCCAAAAACTTATGGGGTACGGGTGAGGGTGGGGGAGGATATCAAATATATTGTGAAGGCTAAGGGTATCACGCTCAACCAGACGAATCGGCGGGTCGTTAACTTTGATTCATTGAAGGATCTAATGTGCTTGGATGATGATGAGGGCGACCAGCCATCCCAACTAACTGTTGGGACCCACAGTTTTCGGGCGCAGAAGCTGGGGGTTGTGAAGGAACTTAGGGGTACGAAGGTGTGCCGTAACACCTATAAGAAACGTTACCAAGTGCCTGTACCTATCATACCGTACCCTTTGGATATCATAATCTTTGATATGTCTATTGTTAACGATATGTTTATTTATTACATGTATTTGTAAATATATATACCTTGAATAATTCGTTTATTAAATAAATCGTGTTTCAAATAACGTTTCACTTTCTTCTTTGTGTGTGTGTGTGTGTGTGTGTGTGTGCACGCGCGTGTGTGTACAGGCGAAAATTCTAAGCTCCGCCCACCTGTATGATCGGCTACATGACTCCTGCTACTACCTGAGCATATCTCTTTCCTGCGTGCTAAGTTGACCGCTGCAAGCCCTGGGTCTCAGACGTATATTTTCCCACGTAGACGAAAAATAGTAATGGCTACCTTTAATATTGCGTGTTCGACGTTTATGAAGTGGTATTCGGCAAAGTGTGAAGATAAAGTTACTGAATGGTTCCCTATTCCACCCTCCTTTGATACTTTTAAGGCTACAGTGAATCGTGCGAAGGAACAAGAGGTACAAATACTCTACGGCTATTCTGGCGAGAGCTTTGCAGGATTTCTTGGTCCAAGTGATGTATTGAACTATGTTGTAGGACTAAACTTTATAAAAGCTTACATACACAGTGAAGTAGAAGAAACAACACGTGCAGAAGAGATGCAACGGTTATAGTTAGCGAGTCTTGTTGATGAGCAGTGTGACAAGCGATACTATGTCATGTTGCATCATACCGTGTACTCGTACCCTGCGACTGAGAATGTAAATCTTGTCATCGTGGAGAATCTTAAGTATTTTTAACACTACATTAATATATATCATAACGAGGTTTGTAGTGAGGTTGTGGCTAAAGGTCTGCGTGAGTATTTAACAGAATTTAGAGATAAGTATCGCATGCTAAGCAAAAAGGAAAAATATGGTCATATGTTTATCTCAAATAGTGCGCCGGAGTGTGAATAAAATGTGTTTAGTTCGTGAAAATCCCCCTAAGCAAATATGTCTGGTGCGTATTCTGGGGAGTGGGAATGATAAAACATTAAAACCGGTATTGTTTCATGTATCGGAAAATTTCTCAAAACACCTACCCAGTATAATGGGATTAAGTATTCACGTTGAAACAACGCCGTACACGTTTCAACAGCTTATGGTGTGACTCACTCCTCCCGTCGAGCCGATCTGCTCGCCGGTTACTCATAGTCATCTCAGAGCTTGAACCGACTAGACGAGCGCTCCTCGAATACGCTGGAACTTCCTTTGAGAAGCATTCTCAATGCCCTGTACGATGTGTCCGTTACGAAGTCGTTGCGCGTGTTCAGGCGTGAAACCGGTGCCATTAACTATGTACTGGAAACGACTTGTAGACAAACAAACAAACGGAATGTTGTTTGTTTAAGTGTTGAGGAGATGAATAGAATCTTCGTGATAGTTGAGAAGTGGAGTGAGGATTGTTATAAAATTCCTGCAGGTGTAGGTACACGAAGAGAGCGGATTAGTGATACCTCCTCATACACCATTGTTTTGTGTATAATAACGATCAACCATGCATTGATATACGACTGATGTGGAAGAATGCTTCTGATAATAACGTTCTTGTCCCTACGCGAAACCGTTTCATGTTCGACAGAATGTTATGTTTGAAATCGTAGGTTTACGGAAGCTGAAGCCTATATTAGACGCGCGTATTACGGATATGCTTTATTTTGATACGGTTCTTGAATATGCATACACCGCTCTGCTCGAAGGGTTTACCGAGTGTAGGTAGGATTGAACAAGGCGAGAATGGTCTAGAGCTGGCTGCTTATTTAAAAAGTTTAGACTCTTTGAAATATCATGAACTTTGGTATAAAGCACTTGAGCGGTACAAGGATGAGCTCACCTACACCGTTCACCCTAAAGAACTATTTCTTTATATAATGATCAGCTGTTGTAACGAATTAGAAGATTATTTCAACTGCCGTTATGCAGTGTGAAGAAGAGTTCACGATTGAAAAGCTCCGGTCGGTAAGAATAAACCCTCGATTGGAAAGGAGTGTTTATAAACTTCCATTTAATAATGATGTTGTGGCTAACGATGATCTCTTTGTACGTGCTTTAGAATGTGTTCTAGCCATGTTTAAAGATAATTTGCCAACCGAATGTAAAGTGGGCACAAAAAGAGTATTGAACGATATGAAGGCCATTTACATAGAGTAAGGTATCCCATAACTTGAGCGGTGAAATAATGTTAAATCATATTTACTGCGTAATGCAAAGCAATAATGATGTGACTGTAGACTCGATTACGTGCGAGTTTAGTGTTTTAGTTAAGCGCAGTAGAAGTTAAAGTATTTTGATGTATATTTATTTTCAATATATTTAATTATTTAATATAATTGTATATATACATATTTCTCCTTTACTATTATTTTGATGGCTATACTCCGTCGTTTTGTATTTCTTATATTATTTTTTATTTTATTTTTGATTATATATATATTCCTCGTTCTTATTTCTTATACTATTATTTTTTATTTTATTTTTTGATCATATATATTCCATCGTTTGTATAGGATTGTATATTTATTTTCTATATATTTCATGAAATTGATTCCAATAATTCGTCTAAATAAACAGAATGATGTAAAGGTGTTTTATTTCATTCTTTTGGTAAATCTTATTTACTGCGTAGTGCAAAGCAATAATGATGTGAATGTAGACTCGATTACGTGCGAGTTTAATGTTTTAGTCAAGCGCAGTAGAAGATAAAGTATTTTGATGTATATTTATTTTCAATATATTTAATTATTTAATATAATTGTGTATATATATATATATATATACACATATATATACATATATACATTTCTCCTGTACTATTATTTTGATGGTTATACTCCATCGTTTTGTATTATATTATTTATTTTTTTTATTATATATATATTTCTCGTTCGTATTTCTTATACTATTATTATTATTTTTTTTATCATATATATTCCATCGTTTGTATAGGATTGTATATTTATTTTCTATATATTTCATAAAATTGATTCCAATAATTCGTCTAAATAAACAGAATGATGTAATGGTATTTTATTTAATTCTTTTGGTTGTGTATATAAACATGTTATTATTTAATTATATGTATACGAAATGGCTGGTTACGCTTTCTAAACCGACTGACGGATTTCGAAACCAACTGTCAAGAATATATGCATTAATTAAATAAATAGCGCTATCTGGCAACTCGACCCTAATAATGTATACCTGAACAAACCATTTACGCTTTCTAAGCCAGATTAAACCTTCTAAACCGACTGACGGATTTATAAACCAACTGTCAAGAATATATGCTTTAATTAAATAAATAGCGCAATCTGGCAACTCAAACCTAATAATGTACACCTGAACAGGCCATTTACGCCTTCTAAGAAACCTTCCAAGCCAACTGGCTGATTTACACCTTACAAGACAGCGGGCGCTCAGATGCACTCTCATTATGGTCTGGCTGGAGCCAGGCGAACACCCTTCTCTCCTTCTTAGGTTAAAGCTTAGGTTAGGTTTCCCTTTGGGGGATGAGGACATCCCACCTCCCCCAAAGACCCTTCTCCTTTCTCTCCCTCTCTTAGGTTAAGGTTACCTCTTTGGGGGGAGTTCATCCTCGCTTCTCCCCCCGAAGCTCCCTCCCTCCCCCTTTGCAGCATTGATTTATCGCATAACCCTTCCCCCTGTGCAGCAATGATTTGTTGCATAACCCCCCTTTGTTGCATAACCATTGCATCATTCCCCTCCCCTTTGTTGCATACCCTCTTGCACCATTGATCAACATTGCAACATTCCTGCACTTTCCAATTTTGCACCCACACTACTTGGGGACTGATATTTCTTAACCAACTCAATTTTTCCAAAGTGGGAAAGCCGTGGCTAGGAATGAGAATACATGAAATGTGAATAAATTGATTTGAGAATTGCCTCCTCCGAGATTCTCACTCGCGGATTTCTCACACTTGTATCATACTAGGAATAAAATGATAATCATGTTTGGTGCGATAATACTGTCCACTCATCAGTAAGAAATTATTTTTCTATTATGTCTACATTCTAGATATGTGTTATTATGTTATACAGTAAAATTTACCTATGTTACAAAAATGGTCATTTAATATATTCGGGCAAAGCTTTGTGTATATTCTATTATGCATATTTCGCTTCCATGCATGTACAGAAGAAACTAAGTTTACTTTCATTAGGGCGGATCGAAAATGAGGTTTTTAAACTTTTTTTCGAAATTCAAATATGGCTAGTGCGGAAAATATGTGGGTGCTATAGGTAATGACTGTGCATAAATATTAGTCCTGCGAAATTATATCTTCAGGTGCCACAAAGCCGTCGAAAAGAGTGAAATATAATGATTTTCTTATATTCTGCATTAGTACAATAACTGAAACTTACTTGTTATTATTATATATTAAGTGTTCCAATTACCAAAATAGTTACTGAATTACGCAGCTCTTAGTTTATTTAGATCAATGTTCTTTTGATTAATGATCTAAATAATCTAGAACTCAACACGAGGAGGTGGCTGCGTGTCGAGCTCCACCCATGCCCTCCCAACCACCGATCCTTGCGCATGTTTTTTTCTGTTAACGTTTTATTTAAACTTTATATTCAGCTTTACTTTCGAATGATGGCATTTTTTTACGTGACTGAAGTGTTGATCTTATGAAGCCATCTCGCGCGTTCAATCCAAATACTTTTGATGATGCTTCAGTCACTAATTTTACCATTCTTTCTACTACTTGTGTATGACAAGGGAATTTCTCGAATGGAGGGATACTCTTGTTTTCTATGAATTCTTCAATCTCATTTTCTGTCAGGTGTCTTGTCACAGGTGGTTCAGTGACAATGCATTTTTGCCAATTAATTAAATCAGTATAATCAGTAGCTTCAAATTGAATAACAGGTACTGTGAAACGCCTCACAACTTTTTCCTTGTTTGTTTGCCTTGCTTTCTTTATTCGCCTCGACGCTAATTCTCTTATGGCGCTGCGGTCATCATGAATCATTGATGCTAGAATATTTTCTGGATTTGCAAAAAATGCATTTCTTTGTATAACAGGGTTTACAATATCCTTTACTTCGTCATTCAGTGTTCTTGTTAGTTCAATAGTTTTGAAAACATGTTTTGAGCCATTGACAAAAGACGTACTTTGCTTAATAGAAAACCACATTGGGATGTAGACCTTCATTATAAAAGAAGCAATGTTCATGAGTTTCAGATGGACTTACAGTTGAAACGTATAGACGAAGCAAACGATTTGCTGTAGTCAGCCATCGTGAATGTGCCATTTTGCCTGGACTACGATGAGCAAGATCTGGAGAGCAATATCCCTTTGTTGTGGCCTGATGAATATCAATTAGATATTTTTGGTCGGTGCTAAGATCTTCACAGTCTACAGTTGGTTCCTCAGCATCAATCCTTTCAAACTCGACAATAGGAAGACTCTCACAGTTCTCTAATTCCCTGCCAATAGGACCGGTGAATCCGCGGGGGCCAGATGTTTTTCCATCCAGCTTTGCAACTAAATGGCGTAATGGCAATTCATTGGCATGGAGCTGGCACACTAAATGTTGAACTGGCTTCTTCAGCTTCAATTCTATAAGCCTTATAACGCCTCCCTTTTCTGCAGTGTTGACTGCTGCACCATCGCATCCAATGTCAACAAGGTTTTCCAGGTTCATGTCATTATTTCCAATATACTCAAACATTCCTTTACATATTTCTTCAGCTGATCCAGAATTCATAGAATAATGGCCCAAATAATCTGAACCAGGTTCTCTCACTAAAGTGATATGTTCTTCTGTTACCTTCTTCTGATATTCTTTGGACTCTTTTTTTTCTTGGAAGAGTGTAGAATCTTTTCGACCATCAAAATAGATTCCTCTGATTGGGACCTGATTTTGATCTTTCATAATTTCTGATCTCTTCTTTTGTCTTTCTCTTCTGATTTTACTCCTATCCACTACTTCAGATGTATTGTCAATAGAAACTTCTCCAATATCTTGCAATACTGCACTAACAATGAATGCTGCAGCTCGATCTGAAACTGCAGTCCTGTCACAAGCAGTAGCCACTGAAGGTAGATTTGTAGTTTTCCTTTTCTTGAATAATTGTTCTTCAGGTTGTTCGAGCTTTCTCTTCGAGCTAACTGGCTCTGGAAATGTATCGTCTGATATTTCGCCAGATTCACTTTCACTGTTTGATGTCGATGATGATAATTCAACATTTGTATCCTGCAATTTCTCCTGTGAAGATTCTTTGGTGAGCCTCACAGCTTCTTTTTGCTTTCTTAGCAACGTAGATGCTTTTTTCTTTGAGAGTGTAATATCTACTCTATCAATAAACAGTTTTCTTTCACTCCTTTGATCTAAGAGGAACGTCACTTCTTCCTTTGGAACCGTTTTTTCTTTGGGAAAAGAACATTGTGTTAGTACTTTGCACTTGCACGCTGCAATGTCAAAAAGTTTCGTGTGTGCTTCTTTTTTGAACATATCAATCTTTGCTTTGTAAGCTTCAGAATTTTTTCTGCTTTGGTATGGCTTCATAATGACACGATACTTTTCGTGGTAGCTTCTGAACATTGTTTCAATTCGCCTGTCTGACAGAATTGGGACGGAAGCACTTTCCCAAATTGTTTTCAATTTATCAACAACTTGTTCTAATATTTGAGATATTGAAGGATCTTTATTAGTATTCTGTTTCAAATCGTTTCTTACAAACAAGTAATATTTAAAAACTCCTTCGTATGTAGGAAGATTCCTGTGCCACAAATCTTCCCCCATACCAAACATGGGGCACTCAGTTCAGGCCCTGGTTGATTTTGCACAAACTCGAGACATTTTGAAAGTATACAAATCTGAAAAAGAAAGAGCTAATATCAATTATACGTTAATTTCAGTTAATAGTACATGGCAAACTTAGGGCAACACAATACAGAAATGCAAAATATATAAGAAATATAGTTTAGACTATCTGAGTAACGCCAACAACAGAACACCCACCTGCTACGAGAGCGACAGCTACACTGAACCGAGGTACTCACGTGACAGCTGAGTGAGCTGACTATAGAAAACTGTTTTTAGAGAATATAAACTTTTTTTAAAGGTTGACTGAGCTATTTTTATACAAGTGTGAATAAATTCTTCTCTATTGTGCATCGTGGACTCTTCTGTAATTATTGGTTAAAATCTGCTTTTTTCAATTTTTTTCAATATTGAAGGTCATTGTGGCACCTGAAGATATTAATGTTATGATTTTAAATTTATACCAGCTTATTTCCTCACTACTCCACACATTTTCCACACTAGCCAATTTGAAAATTCGTAAAATGAGTTTTTCACTCCGCCCTACTGTGTGCAGTTCAAGCACTTGGTTTTACTATTATCTAATTTATCAATGACAAAATAGTCCCAAACCATACTACCGAGGCTTCTCTTATTAGCGCCCGGCAGTAATCAGCCAGCATATTTGAACTCCACTTGCCCTGGTATCGTTTCTCCACCGCCGAAACGTCCTGGTGAAACCGCTGTCCATGTTTTCGCTCATATCCTAGGTTTGTCCGGAAAAATCCAAGTGAGAATGCAAAAAATTAATTTTTAAACTCATATTACATCCCATTGATCTGTAAGCATGGAGAAGTTCATCAACCAATTCTACATAGGCGATTTTTTGTTGCCTAAAAAATTCTGGGTTACTGCTTTAAAAGCATTCCAAACGTTTTTTTCAGATTCATTCAGGACTTCATCAAAGGCGCCATCTCTCATTGACTCATTTGTTTGTGGACCAACGAAAATTCCCTCTTTTATTTTAGTATCACTAATCAGATGAAATTTTTGTTTCAAGTACTAGAATCCATCTCCTGCTCTGTCCATTGCATTAATACAATTTTTCATCAATCCTAGTTTGATGTGTAAAGGTGGCAAGTAAACTTTTTCAGGACTCACCAATTTATGGCACGCAACATTTTTTTTTCCAGGAGTGAAAGATTGACGAGGTGGCCAGTTCTTAACAATATAATGAGAATTCTTTGTTCTGCTGTCCCATTCACAAAGGAAGCAGCAATATTTTGTACAGCCAAGCTGTAAACCAAGAAGCAGCCCAATGACTTCGAGATCACCACAGATATGCCAGTTGTATCTTTTGTAATTTATTTTATTCAGGAGAAATTCCATATTTTCATACGACTCTTTCATATGGACAGCATGTCCAATAGGAACTGAAGGATAGATATTTCCAGTATGCAACAAGATAGCCTTCAAACTAAATTTTGACAAATCGATGAAAAGTCATCATTCTGAAGGTTTATGCTCTTGTCTTAGGGCCATCGTCAAGCTGTCAATGTCATTACAAAAAGAAAGATCACCAGTCATAGAAAAGAATTTTGATATATTTTTTTGGCGTTTGCGAAAAACGGATATGCTGGTATCGTTTGCAGGCAAGTTCCATTCTTGTAATGTGGACCCTAAAAGTGCTGCTTGATTTTTCGATAAATTTAAATCTCGAACCAGATCATTAAGCTCAGGTCGAGTTATCAAGTGAGGCGCTTTTCCTTGAGTTTATCTATACTCTTCATTCTTATCTGACAATTCCATAGGCTCATTTTCAGCAGGTTCATCATCATCATCTAAGCTCCACGATCCAGGGGGCTTTGGAACTGGTAGAGTTTCACAATGTACTACTGGTCGCATCCAAGTCATGAGGACTGCAAATGGCATAGAGGTACTCGTACCTTTTACCCAACCCCTGAGGGTCACAGCACAACGCGTAGAGCATCTATGGGGAACCCAAACTTTATCTTGATCTCCGATTTTGCATCTGACGTAGAGCTCATAAGCTTTATTAATTAAGGGAGTAATGTTTCTTTTGTGATCTTGTATCAGGTAATCACCGCACACATAACAGAAACTGTTCGGATTGTTTACACATTTACGCGACATTTCAAATTATCCTGTTTTCCTTCAAGGCGCTATTTTGTGTAACACCTGCACAATTAAATGATTAGGTAAATGGAAAAAACTATAAACTCAAACTTCACTGCACATGAACAGACCCGCACTATGAAGTAGCTTGGGGCAGACTGAATGACTCATAACTGCAACTGACAGATAACACAGAAGGAAAATTGACATGTTACGACAGGTTTGAACGTGTCAGGACCAGAAATTACATCGTCCTACGTTGGTTAAAAAAAAATTCTGCTGGGATACTCTCAGCTTTTGGGTAGATGCAGTTTTAATAATTTGTTCAATTTATCATCTCATACAAATTTGATCAAGGATTGAGCCCCAACTTTCCTGAAAACCTGACGTGATAGCAAAATTTCGTTATCATTTTCGTAATCAAAGATGAAAAATACAAAGGAAACAACTTCTATCATCGAAGGAAAAAAAAATGTTGAACAGTGTAATTTGTGTTTTTCACTCTGCTCCGCAACATCTATTCATGCGAGGAGCGGACCTCCAACTTTTCTCGGGATCCGAACCACTACCCCACCAAGAGAGACCCAGAAAAGCAACTAATCATTGAAATTTGAAGTCAGAGTCGAGACTTCAACTCAGGGTTGACAAAAGTAAATAGACACCAGGATGATTTTTCTCAAGAACAAATGGCAAAGCTCATCAATGGAATGCCAGAACGTGTGTTAGCTTTACACAATATAAAAGGGAAAACAACACGATTCTAAATATGTTAATTCTATAAATCTGTTATTATTTATTAACTTTTGCTATCAAATCTAAAACTATGGAAAAATCGAATTAGTCTATTTACTTTTGTCACCCCACTGTAAACTCTACCCTCTCTATCTCAAAATCTATTTTAAATCTTTTGTTCAATATTCATATAAACGTATCTCTTAATGTAATTTTTGTGTGTCTGTAATTTTAGATATATCTGTATTTATCTGCCAAAACCTCATGTGTGGGTGAGTGGGTGATTGGCTGTAAGCCCTTTGGCGTCGCGAAGTCGAAGCCATCGACATCGTCCAAAGCTGGGTATTAGTGTAATTCATCTTAAGCACCGATTAGAATTTAACTCTCCATACACGACTGCATCAAAATGTTAAAGTTCAAACAAACGCGTTCATAACGTGTTCCGATAAAAAAAAAATCCTCCCATACAAGATTAAATTTTATTAAATCGAAGACATTTTAAACTTCTAAATGTTTAACTGTCTTTATTAATCTTCGTTGTAATTTTCCTTTCACTGCTTCTGCTTCATAAATTTTGAGATAAATTAAATAGGCAATAGAGGCAAGTCTACTGTCAGAGGGAGACTAATAGATGGTATTGTCATTACTCAGAAGTTTTGCAAAGTCTTTCTTTCACTTACAAATTAAATGTTATGATAAATTATGTTGAATACAGCTGCTTTTATACATGAAATGAAATGCAATCAGAAAACGGTTTGTTTATTTTTCGGAGAAGTGTTTACTCCTCTGTGTGTGTGTGTGTGTGTGTGTGTGTGTGTGTGTGCGCGCGCGTGTGCGCGTGCATTACTATTTGGCAAAGCTGGGCACAAACCGTTAATCCGTTAATCGTTAATTAACGAAGTTAACTTTTTCGTTAACGATTTAACTTTTAAGTTAACTTTGAAAATCATTATCGGACTAATTAACTTCCGTTACATTTAACTTCCGTTAACTCAAGTCCGTTAACCCAAAAAATTCATAAATAAACGTTTAAAAGTTTCTATTATTTTCAGTGCTGAGCAGGTGCGCAATTAATCCGCCACTGTTAATAGGCATCGACAAAGGTTTGGGCCCCTCCTGGAGGATGACGAATGCCAGCTGGCTGCTGCCTTCCATCCCAGGTTTCGCCTCATCTGGTTGGACAAGTATGACAACACCAAGGTCGCCAGGGTGAGGAAAAGCATGGAGGGTACAGTCGAGGAGGCCATGAAGCAGCAGTCCAACGAAGTGGGCAGCAGCAGTGGAGGCAGCAATAACGAGGAAGAGGAGGAGGATGATTTCTTCAGTGCTGTCATCCAGACAAAAGAGAGCAGAAGCCACAGGTCACTCAAGGGCAAGGCCCAGAACTTGGTCAAGACCTGGCTGGAGACCAACTCCAAGGACTTGCTGACAGATGCTGCCTTCTTGGGTGAGCAAGTGTTGGTGGACTTGTTCATCAAGTTCAACACAGCCATCCCCTCCAGTGCTGCAGTGGAGCGTTTGTTCTCTATGGGCAAGGACATCCTGAGGGCCAAGAGATCATCCCTGTCTGATGAAAACTTTGATATGCTAATTTTCATGAAGGGCAACATGCATCTCATGGACAAAATGGAGAACGAGAAGAAGAGGGAAAATTAAATTATATATATATTGTGTTTTTCATTTTTTTTATAATAAAAGTCTCTCAACGAGAGAGAGAGAGAGAGAGAGAGAGAGAGAGAATTATTCCATATCAAACGTTTCACAAAACTTTATTTGCCCATTATGCACAACAATAGCACAACAAAGCTTTTGAACCATCTACAGAGAATCTGACAGTTTAAGTTTAAGATTCCTTCGACAAATGGATACATAATACATGAACACATACAAAATTACTTTAATTACAAAAGTGGACATACGAAAGCTGCAGATTTGGCTGTTTCCTCAATTACTTTCTTATTTAGTAATAAAAGCTTAAAACCTGAAACGATTGACTGTCCACACGAGTGTATTAGCTTTTATATATATATATATAATATATATATATATATATATATATATATATATAACACTGCCCAACAAAAAAAAGGTTTTGGCTGCTGATTTAATTCTAAGACCTGTTTCTGAATAATATTGATGTGCTGATTTCAAAAATCACCTTAGATTTTGTCCATCACATCAGGTTTTCGTGCAATGCAACATGCCTATTTTGGGTGGTCCATGAAGGGCGCTTATCAAAATTGATGATTTTTGAGACCTGTTAACAGCTGTTTTGCTGTTAAAATTTTATCTGTGGAATACGCAAATCTGTGCATTAAATCTAAAGGTCATGTACAACATATTAAAATCTTGGGTATCTGTGATTTCCCCAGGTGTGAGCGTGACGTCATGATCTGAGAGAGATTTCCCATTGGCGGAGTGAGAGCAGCCGGTTCCGCTAGTGACGTTACTTGTAAACTTTCAGCAGTTGGGTTGCAACATGAGCATTAAAGTTCACTATCTCAACAGTCATCTGGATAAATTTCCAGAAAATCTTGGTGATGTTAGTGAAGAGCAAGGTGAAAGGTTCCACCAAGATATCAAAGTGATGGAAGAACGATACCAAGGAAGATGGGATACCCATATGATGGCTGACTACTGCTGGAGCCTGCAAAGAGATTGTCTTGACATCTCTCATTCTAGGAAGTCCTATAAGAGAAAATTTATCAGCACTGAAAAGTAAGAAAACAAGAAAAAGACAATGTTAAGAAAACTGGTCCCGTGCTAGCTTTAATATGGATTCATTTTTTGCTTATTTAAACACTTTTAATTACTTTATGTGTCAATATTACCATTGTATATTAAAGTTCACTCCCTGCACAATTGTTTACTTTTCCATGCTCATTCTGAGTATGTAAAAACTTATTTTTTGAAAAGAAAAAAAATTGGGCATAACCCTGCCAAAATGCGATATCTCCAAAATATCTGTATTTGATTGCTCGAAAACCTGACGTGATAGGCAAAGACTAAGGTGATTTTTGAAATCAGCACACCAAAGTTACCTAAAAACAGGTGTTAGAATTAAATCAGCAAAATTGGTGTTGGGCAGTGTAATTAATCCGGATATACTAATGTTTTAGCTAAATGGCTAAAACCTCTCCGTCATTTATCATGAAGATGATGTAATGGTTGCTGATTACATCGAAAGAGTGTAATTTTTTGTTAATTTTTCCATACGTTATTGAAACACTTTAAAGTGTTTTAATAACGTATGGAAAATTAACAAAAAATTACACTCTTTCGATGTAATCAGTAACCATTATATCATCTTCATGATAAATGCAAAACTTCACTTTTTTATGTGGAGGTCGAAATGTGACAATAAAACCCACACTAATAGACGGAGTTTATTTCCAGAACAGTTTCGATGCCCACTGGCATCCTCTTCGGGTGGATACAGAAAAACGAATGAACAAAAGTGAGTAAGGAAACAATCCAGGAAAGGTAAGGAACATTCTAGAAAGCCAGAGACCATTAAGAAATTCACACCTAGGTCACACTTAGGGTCAAAAAATTCGTTCCGGTGTCGGGTAAACGGGATCTATCCTAGGTGTGAATTTCTTAATTGTCTCTGGCCTTCTAGAATGCTCCTTACCTTTCCTGGATTGTTTCCTTACTCACTTTTGTTCATTCGTTTTTCTGTATCCACCCGAAGAGGATGCCGGGGGGCATCGAAACTGTTGTGGAAATAAACTCCGTCTATTAGTGTGGGTTTTATTGTCACATCTTCATGATAAATGAAGAAGAGGTTTTAGCCATTCAGCTAAAACATTAGTATATCCGGATTACACACACGCGCACACACACACACACACACACACACACACATGTACACACACACACACACACACACACAAAGGATATAGAAAGCAAGTCTCGAATAGTTTCTTTTTTTGTAGAAATTATTTACTCGAAAATTTCGACCAGTCGCTTGGTTGAATCTATTTTAGATATTCTTGTAAACTGGACAGTTTGTCCTGCCTCAAAATATCGGAGTAGTTCATTTCTGATGCGTGTTTATTATTAACAAAAGCGATAGTTAGGGATGCCTTGAGCTCTTTCAGATGAAAAGGTTTTTTAGTTTCATTTAGTTCCACTTCATAATGATTTTGTTTTTTGTGTTTTTTGTTTTTATGTTTGAAAAATGTTATAAATTTTATTTCAGTAACGAATATTATTATTATTATTATAATCATCGTATCAAAATTATTTTCTCATCTCTTTTCTCTAATTTATATAAGAAATTGTTTTAGTCTAACTTTCTTCAGGGCGCCGAGCGGTGCGGCGCTGGTTCACTCCCGGCCTCCGATGGAATTGAGTTGGCCAATTACTCTGTTTCTGCTCTGGCTCGGGTGACCGTTGGGGCACTCACCCCACATCATAGCTGTTACTTAAATTTCTTCAAAAGGGACCTACTGTTTTAATGGACGGGATATTTCATTGATATCCGATGCATCGCATAACCTGACTTTACCTAAAACTAACCTATCTGATCTTTAACCGAGCTTAACCTGACCTAAATGGACCTAATCTAACCTCGTGTAAACTGACTCGATTTAACCTAATTTATCCTGCGCTAATCGGTAGGACATTTCTACCGATATATTCTCGTATGTGTTATCGACGAAATGTTGCACGCCCATTCAGAAATATAGTTAATCACCCCATGCCATGCAGTTTGTTTCCACTGTTATCCTCGAAATTTTGGGTATGTCATGACCACGTTCCAACACCATTTCCCGTTAGATTAGCAAGGTTAAGCGACGTTGGGTATGTTCAGTAGTTAAATGAGTGACTATCAGATGACGTAGCGACCTATTTTTCGGATCTCACATTAAGCTGTAGGTCCCCTCCGTCACATAACCTTTACTGTTACGAAGGAGATTAAACAATTGCAAACATTATTATTATTATCCTTGGATTTACCAATTGGGTTAGGTTAGATTAGGTTAAATCCCCACTCCTTATTGCGAGAATTTTCGCATTCGAACTCGGAATTGCGAAAAGTTGAAATTAACAGTAAGTTCTGTATTAAATGACAATACAATACAATTTAGTACAATTTATTGTGTTTATATTTTAAGCACTGTTTATTACAGTGTACAGTGTAACATGACATTTGAACCATGGGTCACTAAATCATTTGGACGAGAAGGATGGTCTTCCATCCAACTTTGAACAGACCAACTGTTGCTTAACTTCGCTGACATACCCAGGAAGCGGCATTGCAATATGGTCACGAAGTATCCTTTGTAAACTTACAATTGTACTAATAATACTCTAAAGGTATATATTCAGTTATTTGTTATATCAGATTCAATCGTGCAGCTCCTTTTTGAAGGAGCTCCACGATTCAATCGGTCCTGGAAGTTTGCATGAATACTTTCATTGGTTTTGCCATTACGTGGTCGCTCATGAACCTACTGTAGGTACGAGCCAATATGCGTTGTTCAATCGTATAGTTGCTGCTATCACACATTTCAAATGGGTCTAAAAAAAAAAACGAAAATCAGTTAGTATTTTACTGGGGTTACAAGACATTGTGGACACCCTGTAGGTAAGAGAAGTGTTTTAAATTCCTTTCTTTTCTTAAATTTAATAAAAATTTCAATACAATTTAAATTTGTGTATTTTCGCTTTCTGTACTCACGAATTACGTAGATGAAAGTAAATAATTTCTAATTTGATAGTAAAACAAGATGGTTTCAACTATTTAAAACAAAAACGTATATCGTTTCCCTTTTTATTTCTTGAAGAATAAAAACGGAATGCTGGAAATGGAATCAATACTGAATGGTTCTTTAATTGAATTGTAAATTTTTTGCAAAACGTTTTTAAGACTTATTTTTTATGAAAATAAAAAGACTAACATCCTAATTTTCTTTCTACTTCACACAACTTTACCCAACATAGCGTAATCTAAACGAGGTTAAGCTAATCTATTACCTAACTTGTGCTAACATAACAAAGGGTGAAACCTTGAAAATTTTGGCATGTTGGTCTGCGAAATATATATATATATATATATATATACAGTATATGCTGCAAACCCACAAGGAAAAAGAAAAACGATTCCTGGAATCGTTTTTCTTTTCCTTCTGGGTTTGCAACATTTATTCATTTCACATGTTTAATTGTGAAATTCATCTCATAACTGCAAACAACACACAGTATAATTAATGTAAAGAATGACGCTTGTGTAGAAGAGCGTTCCGCACAGGATGAGGAGGGAGAACGAACAAATGAAAAATGAGGTACCACCCGGGAATCGAATCTGGGATCATCCGATTATCGGTCAGATACGCTATCCACTACACCATGGACCTCGATCAATCAGAAGTCGTAATTCTCCTACATACGAACAGAAACCAATGCCTTGAGGGGGCACCTGCGCATGCCGAACATATATACATTTTAACTGTAAACAACACAGTATAATTAATGTAAAGAACGACGCTTGTCTAGAAGAGCATTCCGCACAAGATGAGGAGGGAGAACGAACAAATGAAAATGAGGTTATATTAATTACATTAATTATACTGTGTGTTGTTTGCAGTTAAAATGTATATATGTACGGCATGCGGAGGTGCCCCTTCAGGGAGGGGCATTGGTTTCTGCTCGTATGTAGGAGAATTACGACTTCTGATTGATCGACGTCCATGGTGTAGTGGATAGCATATCTGACCGATAATCGGATGATCCCGGATTCGATTCCCGGGTGGTACCTCATTTTTCATTTGTTCGTTCTCCCTCCTCATCTTGTGCGGAACGCTCTTCTACACAAGCGTCGTTCTTTATATATATATATATATATATGAAAAATTATTTCACGAAAGTGACACGTGAAAAGTATATACTGTATTTGGTTATGCGGTTATACATGTGTACGTGTATTATTTGTAATTTTTTCAATTTATATTTATTTTTATTTCTTTATTCTTTTGCGACCAACCGTTTTTTCAGACAATAATTATAAAAACAAATTTGGTAATTTTTTTCCCTTATGCATATATATATATATATATATTCTGTATATATTGCGTTTATATTTCGTATATATACCGTATATATGTTGTATATATATTTTATTGTTCTTTATATATCATCTAGGCATCATTTTGTTTTCCAATTTATATTTACTTGTACTTTTTTATTCGTTTGTGACTATAATATGCATATGTGGTAATTTTTCCCCTTATAAATTGGTGTGCCTCTCTTAAAATTTATCTTTCAATTTATTATTATTTTTTGTTTATTATTTTTTTAATAATTAATTTTTTTTTTTTTTTTGGTTTATTTCTTTATTTCTTTGTGACATATATATCAATTTGGCATCATCTATTAAATTGATTGTAAAACTTCCCTTTTGAGCTTGAATTTGTAGACTCCACTTACAATATTTATATTTATTTTATTTCTTTATTCTTTTGTGACCTGTTCCATAAACAAGCCATTTGAATTTATATTGAAGGTCGGCCAAAGTGCTAAAAGTGTCTTTTTATATATATATATATATATATATATATATATATATATATATATATATATATTTGTGGTTTTTTTATTTGCCTGTTATTTCTTTATGATTATTTAGGCTGTGACATATATATCACTAAGGCACTATTTTGTAATTAATTTTTTCTCAATTTATATTTATATTTATTTTTATTTCTTTATTCTTTTGTGACCTGTTTCATAAACAAGCCATTTGAATTTATATTGAATGTCGGCTGAAGTGCTAAAAGTGTCAATCTTCCATATAAATGTTTGCTCCTCCCACAATTTTTTCTATGCTTACTATATATATGTATATGTATATATATATATATATATATGTATATATATATATGAATATGTATGTATGTATGTTTATTTTTGTAACCTATATATTGCCTTGATCTGTCCTTTCACTCCAGTGTTCCTGAGGATGTCATTAGACGAAAGCGCTTGAGCACCCCTTTGTGTTTCTTTTTCCTTCGTGGTTTTATTCATCATATATATATATATATTACAAAGGTTTTGAACATTTGACATTCACCGTAAGATCAATTTTAATTAAGTTATTTCTTGCTTTTAACAGAATATATATATATAAAGGTTATATATATATATATATATTAGTGTTGGACCGGATATCCGCATAATTTTTAACATCCGCACTTCTGACTGCGGATGTTATGCGGATATTACCTCTAATAAATTATGCAATTTACAATTAAATTAGCTTATAAAGTAGCTTATAAGGCCCAGTCATGCACATTTCATGTAAAGTATTAATTATTAATGAACAAACAAATATATAAACGTGAAAATATAAATACCTGGTAACACATAAAATTGAATGAAACTTGTTTCATTGAATTTTCTGTGGCTGAAACTCGAGAAAGTTATTATTTTTATCATAATTAAAACATTAATATTAATTTTAATTCTTATGCATTGCCTGCTATAATAGTAATATCACGAAATTTTAAAAATTATGTCATATATTCATAATTCTATATTATATTGATAGATTAACTAAATATCCGCATCCGCAGATATTGAAATTAAAGATCCGCATCCGCATCCGCATAGACAGATGTTGAAACACTGACATCCGGTCACCACTAATATATATATATATATATGTGTGTGTGGTGTGTGTGTTTGTGTGTGTGTGTGTGTGTATAAGAAAAAACGTCCATTTATAATTTTTCCTCTCTCTCGTTACTGCAGTTTTCTTTCCAATTTTTTTAATTATTTAACATCATTATTTGATTACTCTGCGCGAAATTTATTTTGTTTCTCGCTCGTACGAAGGTGATCACTTATTTCTAGTTCATTACTTCAATAAACGCTTTGTTCCTCAGCTGTTCGAATTTTTTCTTTGTTCTCTCTCTCTCTCTCTCATTTGGTTTCACAGCACTGAGAATGGTTTCAAAGCACTGAGATCTCTCTCTGTCTCTCTCTCTCTCTCTCTCTCTCTCTCTCTCTCTCTCTCATTTGGTTTCACAGCACTGAGAATGGTTTCAGAGCCAGGCGTGAGGCACGAAGGTGCTGGCTTGGATAGTGTTCGATGTACCGCGACAGTCATCGCCGATAGAATAGACAAACTGAGCGCGTTTAAGGCTCCTGGGCCAGACCAGTTTCTCCCCAGAGTGTTGCGAGAAGTGCGCGACCTCCCCACCTGGCTACAGTCTTCAACAAATCGTTGGAGACGGGTCAGGTACCTGGTGACTGGAGGGAAGCCAATGTGACCCCTATCTTTAAGAAAGGGGATCACGAAAGTCCAGGGAACTATCGTCCCATTAGTATCACTTCAGTTGTAGGTAAATTATTAGAGGGGATAATAGCGGATAGGATCGTTGACCATTTGGATTCCTACAAGCTGCTTGGGGACTCCCAACATGGGTTTAGACGGCATAGGTCGTGTCTCACCAACTTGCTCGAGTTTTTCCACGTCATGTTGAGTGAGTATGATAAGAGTAGGGCGATTGATATACTTTATCTCGACTTTCAGAAAGCCTTTGATAAGGTACCTCACCGCCGGCTAATGGCGAAAGTGCGTGCGCTGGGTATCGGTGGGGAAATAGGTAGGTGGATTGAAAACTGGCTGAGGAATAGGCGGCAGAGGGTTGTAATTAAAGGGGCTAGTTCGGGTTGGGCCTCGGTCACTAGTGGGGTTCCTCAGGGTTCCGTTTTGGGGCCACTGTTGTTTATCATTTACATAAATGACATCGACGGTGGCATCGTCAGTCGGATCGCCAAATTCGCTGATGACACCAAGCTTGGGGCCAATGTTGGGACGCCCGAAGCGATCGAGGAACTGCGTGCGGACCTAGGTAGGATAGGAAAGTGGTCTGAAAAATGGCAAATGCTGTTTAACTTGGGTAAATGCAAAGTGATGCACATTGGCTACGCCAATCCCAAGTCGGACTACTCGATGTTGGGGAGTAATATCGAGGTGACTGACTTAGAAAAGGACTTGGGTGTGCTAATTAGCAGTGACCTTAAGTTTACCAAACAGTGCGTAGAGGTGGAAAAGAAAGCCCAGAAGCTATTGGGTTATATCAGGAGGCAATTTCAGTTTCGGAACAAGGAGATTGTGCTCTCTCTGTACAATTCCCTGGTTCGGCCGCACCTGGAGTATGCTGTGCAGTTCTGGTCGCCCACCCTCAGGAAAGATATTGAGAGTCTGGAGCGAGTGCAGGCGAGGGCCACAAAGTTAATCCCTTCCGTTAGGCATATGGGCTACAATCGACGGTTACGCGCCCTGAACTTGTTTTTGCTGGAAACTCGGAGGCTGCGCGGTCAACTAATCGAGGTTTTCAAGCTCTTACGCGGGTTCAACGATGTCGATTTTAGAAGCATGTTTAGTTTAAATGATAACCCAACTCGCAACAATGGTTGGAAGTTGGATTTGAAACGGTTTAGGACTAGTGTGTGTGGGAATTACTTTACGTATAAGATCTGTGACACGCGGAACAGGTTACCTTCAGAAGTTGTGAACAGTTCCTCTGTGGATCAGTTCAAGAAAAGGTTAGACCAAATCTTGCACACTATTTGAGTGTGTACAAAATTTTCCCTGGCACCCGTTGCCATTGGTACCTCCTCGGTATGGACCGCAAGGCCTTTTGAGGTACTTCTTTTCCTTGTAACTCCTTGTAACTCTCTCTCTCTCTCTCTCTCTCTCTCATTTGGTTTCACAGCACTGAGAATGGTTTCAGAGCACTGAGATCTCTCTCTCTCTCTCTCTCTCTCTCTCTCTCTCTCTCTCTCTCTCTCTCTCTCATTCTTTCTTCTTTTCGATTCCCTCGTGGTAGCATGAACCACTCAATATATCATTTGCCACATAAACACTTTCACGGCGGGAGACCCAAGTTGAAACGGTGACATTCAAAGAGTTGGCAGACATATACACATGACAGACATCGAGTTACAGAAAACTCGCTCACACACTTGCCTGCCTTGTTAATATGTCATAAGAATAGAGTAGATAAGTATTTTATAGGCATACATAATTTCATAACGAACAAAAAAAAAAACTAAGGAAAAAGGCATGGCATAGATTAGATGAGGTAGAGTTGCGTTTTTGCAGTTACGATTTCTTCCTTTCTCTTCTTTCTCTTGGGTGGCTGGATTCACGTGACGGGTGAAAGCTTTGTGTGGAAAATCTGATTTCTGTTCTCAATTCCTGTATTCCTGTTTCAGTACCTTTCCTAGAGAAGCGTTTCTTCACTTTGCCGGCGTGATGGTTTTGCACATACATAGATGTAGAAATGGAGCATTTAACCTTCACCATTCTCTTAATCCTTTTGGGGTTGGCCAAGAGTGGGCCATGGGGTCTTTGTTGGCCAGATACCTCGGTAAATACAGCTGTATGTATTTTGTATAAACTCAAAACCATATGTTCGAGGTTTTTGTGACGATACCAAGTAGTTGATATACGATCAGCACATATACAAGTTAGCTTATATTACAGTGCCATCTAGTGCACGATTTCTAGATGTGCATAGCGTAATTGTAGAACTAGCTTATATATTCTCCTCTTTCCTGTAAAATTTCCTTGGCTACTTTTCCGGGGTCAAGGTATTTTCTTCAACCTTTTTCCTTACTCGCCTCTGACGGGAAGGGTGATGAGAGAGCCTTGTTTTTTTAGCAAGTTTTCTACTACTGCTAGAATAGTTAAAAAATTCACTAGTTTAATAGCAGAGACCTTCCCGAGTGGACTGAAAGGTTTTTTAGGCTTCCTTTTGTCCTTGTCTCTCTCTCTCTCTCTCTCTCTCTCTCTCTCTCTCTCTATATATATATATATATATATATATATATATATATGGAAATGAACTCAGAATGGTCCCCTGAGGTGTTTTATGATACACACAGCCCGTGCATGGAACAAGGAACTCTTCTGGGATAATTAAATCCACTATAGTCCGAATAAGAAATGGTAAATGACAAATACCATAGTTTTTTTTTTTCATGATGCTAGCCGACGTGGGCAACGGGTCACTCGCAAAGAGGTCCCATAAATATAGCTTCCCTCACCAGCTATCTGCAAAGCAGTCAGGATCCAGCTTTGGGACATGGATCTAGGGTTTAAAGCAGCCTAGCCCTGCTTATATTGAGGTTCTAAATGTAGCAGGGCTAGGCTGCTTTAAACCCTAGATCCATGTCCCAAAGCTGGATCCTGTCTGCTTTGGAGATAACTGGTGAGGGAAACTATATTTATGGGACCTCTTTGCGAGTGACCCGTTGCCCACGTCGGACTAGCATCATGAAAAAAGAAAACTATGGTATTTGTCATTTACCATTACTTATTCGGACTATAGTGGATTTGATTATCCCACAAGAGTTCCTTGTTCCATGCACAGTCTGTGTGTATCATATATATACACATATATATATATATATATATATATATATATATTTTTTTTTTATTTATTTATTTTTTTTTTTTCCCCCAAAGTAATGGGAGTAGTCAGATGATGGAAGTCAAAAACCTCCGAATAGACATATTCCTCTTTAGGGAATCTACTTAGCTGGAATAAAATTTATTTGTAAATACTGTGTAACAGAATTTCGTAATAAAAAAAATGTGCATATGTACACTGACAGAGAATTCTTAAATTCGAGGGTGCTGACCAGCTGGGGTTTCTTCTGGATTAGTGCTTCCTAAGTAATTCCTATGCGAAGGATGCAATATAAATTACGATACGATAAATCTTTTTAAAAAGGGGAGGAAATCACATATATGATGTGCACTTTCGTGGAAATTCTTAAGCTGGGGTGAACTGGCCAGTTGGAGGTACCTCTGGATCAGAGCTCCCTCATCGAAGTAATTTCAATGTGAAAGATGATAATGTAATTAATTAATTCATAAAAGTAAGTCTTTCAGCATGGTGGCCTTGGCTTTCATAGGAGAAATGATGCAACAATGAAATGATGATAACTTGTATATAATAAATAAATAAATAAAATGCATGGTGTAGATTAGATTAAGCAGTTTAGTGTTGCGTGCTATCCTTTATTTTCCACTGTACTTTCCTATAAATCTTCTTTCAAAACTACGTTCTGTCAGCAGTGGCTGGTGGAGGGAGGAGAACCTTGTCTGTTTTATAGTATACCATTACTGATATTCCTGTCTGAAAGCTTTACACGTCTGTAGGTGTAAGCATGTCATAAGTTTTCAATGTTCCGTATTTTTTTTCCATTTCTTTTCTACTTTCTTGGGCTAGCCTAAAGAAAATTTTAGTCTCTCTCTCTCTCTCTCTCTTTCTCTCTCTCTCTCTCTCCTCTCTCTCTCGTGTAAACTTTTAAATCTGCATAATTTCCTGCGTTTCTCTTCCTCCTGTAAAAGCGTTTCATTGTCGTCTTTTAAGAAACCGACTTAAAGGCCTTAAACAGTGCGTAAAATCGGACTATCAAAATTGAAGGGAAGAATCCAGCAATTTTTTTTTTTTTTTTTGTCAATTAAAAATTTGGGGTGTTTAATGTGGAATATTACTGATACAACTTTGGTTTCATTTGATTTAATAAAGTTTCACTCGATATTCGCTATTAAGACTATACAATGCATGCACAAGAAGAAGGGCTGACAAATAGATATAAAATTATATACAGACAACTCGCGAATTGTCGCACTGATGGGGCGGTCGAGGTGTACGACGAAGCGAAAAGTGCGATGATGCGAAGGTTCATTATACAGGGTGTCCCATAAATCCGGCATCATAGGAGAAATTCATATTTTTCTATTTCTACAAACCATAATTCATATTTTTCTCTTTCTACAGGCCATAATGTCTGTGAGCAAGGAAGAACGAACCCAGATAATTCTACTCATAGGAAATCGGAGTCAAAGAGACTGCAACAAGTCTGCTAACACAACTCTGTGTTATTGGCTCGCGGTCTGGATGCAGTCTGTTAAATTCAGCATCGGCCTCTCTTTGACTCCGATTTCCTATGAGTAGAATTATCTGGATTCGTTCTTCCTTGCTCACACACATTATGGCCTGTAGAAAGAGAAAAATATGAATTATGGTTTGTAGAAATAGAAAAATATGAATTTCTCCTATGATGCCGGACTTATGGGACACCCTGTATTATAAAATACTGTACAGTGAACTTACTTTAAGACTTGACATGTATATTAATTAATGTGTACATAACACTGTGTAACACTGATTCTGTTTGTATATAATTTTTTATGTTTTTATATGCATTTGTGGGCGATGAGTCCAAATCTGGCATTGGTTTGTGTGTATCATCAATGGTTTCAGAGATAATCCATTTTTCATGTTTTACCAGTACAATGTTATTATGGGCGTAGCAATATCAGAATAATCAGGAATTGTTGAGAACAATCCGGATGTTCGTTCACAGTTTCTTGCTCTAGAAATTGCCCGAAACTTCCACTGTGCTATATAAAGAAGAGCGCAGAGTCTGAGAAGTCAGTAAGTGTGAGCACACAAAGAAAGCAGGTTGTTTGTCTGATGGTTACCAGCACTGAGGTACTGTGTTTCTGTGCTTCTCTGTGCTGACGATTTGAGTGTTATCGATCCTTTTTTATTGCGAACATTATTTCAGCGTTGTGAATACATCTTTTTTCTGGAATCTGTAATCTGTTGCAGATTTAATAACTCGTCTCTCTACAGGATGTCCCATAAGTCCGGCATCATAGGAGAAATTCATATTTTTCTATTTCTACAAACCATAATTCATATTTTTCTCTTTCTACAGGCCATAATGTCTGTGAGCAATGAAGAACGAATCCAGATAATTCTACTCATAGGAAGTCGGAGTCAAAGAGAGGCCGATGCTGAATTTAAAAGACTGCATCCAGACCGCGAGCCAATAACACAGAGTTGTGTTAGCAGACTTGTTGCAAAGTTTAAGGAAACAGGATACATAGAAGATAAACCACGCAGTGGACCTCCAAGGAGGTCCACTGACGATGATACAGCGACTGCTATCCTGGCTCATTTTAACAGAAGTCACAAAAGTCTCTTCGGCGATTGTCCGCCGAGACAGGAGTGTCGAAAATTAGCATCCATTGCATTCTTCAGGCTCACAAATGGCATCCATATAAACTTCAGATCCTACAGAAATTAAGCGAAGATGATCCCGACCGGCGGATGGAATTTTGTGAATGGGCTACGGAACAATATGCTCGGGATGCCAATTTCCCGTCCACCATTCTGTCCAGTGATGAGGCTGTTTTTTATGGAAATGGTGAGGTAAATCGACAGAACACCCGCTGCTGGTCCCAAAACAACCCTCACTGGTATACCTCTTCAAAGGAACAAGGTGCATCTCGGGTGATGGTATGGTGTGGCATTTGGAAGGATCGTATCATAGGCCCCGTCTTTTTCGATGAACATGTCACTGGAGGCACCTACCTACGTATGCTCAAGGAAGAAGCATTTCCCAGTGTCTTGAACGAAGAAGGAAATTTCCCAACATGGTTCCAGCAAGACGGCGCTCCTGCACATTACATCACCCAAGTAAGGGAATACCTGTACTAACAATTCCCTGGTCATTGGATAGGACGTCGAGGGCCTGTGGAATGACCAGCTAGAAGCCCGGATCTCACGCCACTAGATTTTTATCTCTGGGGCCACTTGAAAGCGCTGGTATACGCAGAGAAAATTAGGAGTGTTGAACATTTGCGGCAGCGCATTATTGGGGCATGTAACACCATTACTCCCGACATCATTCACAGTGTGCTTGCTGACTGGGTATCACGTCTGAATTTGTGTATTGAAAACAATGGTGGACATATTAAGCACGTTCTGTAAATAAAAGCTTTTGTTTTGCCTTTTTTTATTATTTGTCCTATGATGCCGGACTTATGGGACACTTATGTAGTACAGTTTGGTAAAGAGAATGGCAACTAGAGCTTGTAAACCCTCGCCGGATATATTCTGCTACGTTTGTGGGTATTACATAGGCCCCAAGCAAGTATCGCACAAGATTGTGAAAGGCACCTAGTTCTGGATCGCGTATCGGCTCTATTTTGGTATGCCTATGGGTGACCAAGATAAGCCCTGGGCACCCCATGTGATCTGTGGAAGCTGCCGCTCCACACTTGAAGGGTGGCTGCGGGGAGTACGCAAGGCAATGCCCTATGCGGTACCCAGAATATGGAGAGAACCAAAGAGCCACCACGACGATTGCTACTACTGCATGGTAGATGTTTCTAAGTACAGGAAAGTTAAGGGAAGGCAGACTCTTCAGTATCCAAGCATAGCGTCGTCCATAGCTCCTGTACCACATGGCGAAGGTCTTCCAATACCACGTCCACCAGAACAGGTATCTATCCATTACTTTACCTTCTGTATTTACAGACTGTGGTTCATTATGTGTCGATTTTTCTTAGTGCTGATGCTCTTCTACATATATAGCTATGCCTATATTTTGTTTCTTTGCTTTGCAGGTTGAAAATGGGGATGCAGTTAGCTCATCTGAGATGTCGGCTGGTGAGGACAGTCATGATGAAGAATATACAGTAACTTTCAGTACAAATCCTCACTTTCCAAATCAGAGGGAATTGGAAGACTTAATTAGAGATTTATGTCTGACGAAATCAGAGTCTGAGCTTCTGACCTCCAGACTCAAAGAGTGGAATTTGCTTGGAGAAGACTGCAAGAGCACTGTATACCGAAAGCGGCATGAAGAGTTTGCAAGGTTCTACGATGTCAATGGCTCTCTCTGTTATTGCAGCGAGGTTAATGGTCTATTCACAGCTATTGGGTTAACACATATACCCTCAGAGTGGCGCCTGTTTATTGACAGTTCAACACGGAGTTTAAAAGCTGTTCTACTCCACAATGGGAACAAATATCCATCTATACCAGTTGCACATTCTGTTCAAATGGAAGAGGACTATGAAAATGTCAAACAACTGCTCACTCAAATCAGGTATGAACAATATAACTGGGACCTGTGTGGTGATTTCAAAATGATTGGTTTCCTGTTAGGTTTACAAGGAGGGTTTACTAAATATTCATGTTTTCTTTGCCTGTGGGATAGCAGGGCTTCAACTGAGCACTATAAAACAGTTCAGTGGCCTCCACGTGAAGGACTGCAACCAGGAAAGTACAATGTACTCAGGGAACCTCTTGTGAAGCCTGACATAGTTCTGCTACCACCTCTCCATATTAAGTTGGGTCTAATTAAGCAGTTTGTAACTGCGTTAGATTTTGGAGGGGAAGTTTTCCAACAGATTCGGGTCATGTTCCCTAAACTCTCTGAGGCCAAAGTCAAGGCTGGTATCTTTGTAGGACCACAAGTCATGGCGTTGTTGAATTCAAAGAACCTTGAAGCCAAGATGACTCCGATCGAAAAAGAGGCTTGGTGTGCTTTCCGTGATGTGGTTTGTGGGTTTTTAGACAACCATAAAGCACCAAACTATAAGGAGTTAGTGTCAAACTTGATTAAGTGCTATAGCAAAATGGGGTGCCATGTCACTGCCATATGTCTTTAAAATTACACTATCTGTATTCACATCTAGACTTTTTTCGTGATAACCTGGGCGATGTGAGTGAAGGACATGGCGAAAGATTCCATGAAGATATTCAAACGATGGAGAAAAGGTACCAGGGCCATTGGGATGCTTCCATGATGGGAGACTACGTATGGTCGCTGATCAGAAAGGATAAGAATGTTCATACGCGGAAGTCGCGTTCTTCAGTGCATTTTTAAGGAACGCACACTGCATAACGAGGCTTGTTATTCTCTTATCGGTTCTCCTCATGATATATATTATATCCTTTGCACCATTTTGGGTTTGTCAAACAATTTTGGCTCAATAAACATTAATTTCCAATAATGTTTTTTTTTCAGAAAATATTTATGTTAGCCTTCTTTATATACTTTGCCATATGAAAAGTGTGATAACCTATATTTTTGAAACGGTTGATGATACAGCAAAACCAATATAATTTTTGGAATGAACGCCCCGAAATCATTAAGAAACGACAGAAAAATCACAATAAACAGAAAATTTTTCAAATTTTGTTACCCAGTGTAATTGTGGACGAGATTGTATGTAATGCAAGTTCAGTAAAACGGTTTGGTTCATCTCTACGTAACTTATAAAATTACGTTACTCAAAATACATGGTGCCTTCCGTCTGGATTTAATCATTGAATGCCATAACCAAGAACAGAGATCATGATCAAATCCTTAACCTCTAATTTAACACTAAAACTTAGTATTAAGTGAGTTTAATTTCTAGCAAATTTAAGACTAAACTAAACTCACTGAAACTGTACAAAGGCACGTGATGCCAAAGTTTACTTCTTCTTGAAGAAATCAACGATCTTTGGATCACGATTTTGGTAGTAAGCCTTGGAATACTTTGCGTGAAGTTTATGCAACGTTTGCACAGTTTCAGTTGCAACGTTTGCACAGTTTCAGTTGATCGCTTTGTTTCATGATCTTCATTCTCGACCATGTAATTATTTCCATCAGGACAGTTATGATCTTTTTTAGCACTGTCTTCACCAATGGCAACTGGATCAATCTTAGCCATAAATCTTCCTCAGTCTCCTCTGAATAAGGGTCATTTAATACGAGCATAGTGGTCTTATGACCACCTTTCTTAGAAATGACATCACTGGCCAAACCAACAATACAGGTGACGAGTATTGAGCCCAAAATTAATGAGTGAAAAAGAATGAAAAGCATTGTTTCATGATGTACAGCGAACATTCACGTACTACACATTCAACAGCTGACAAAGGAGTAACATCTGGGACCAGGAGAAGGGCGGAAGATGGCGAGTCAGGCATCGCACGGGACGCCAAACCGTTATCGTACTCCAGACGTACGATGAGCATCCAAAATCTCAAAAAGGCTGGGAAATGCGAGTACAATGATGCGATGATGCGGAGGTGATGTACGATGATTCGGAGGTTATATACAGTATAGAAGGGGTTAATGCGAAGAAGTGGATGTGCGACCCTTCGCGAGTTGTCTGTATATGAATCGCAACAAGCCCTCAGGCAAGACCCAAAAGGACTGTCCAGTTCGTATCGTAACTGGAAAATCCAGGAACGAACTCTCGAATTCCATTCTTTATCCACTGGCATCCATGAATAGCTTTAAATGACATATACAGTTATTAATCATTCACAAGTAACTAGTAAGCAACTTGAGTAAATATACAGTATATACGCTAGCGCCTTGGGAATCCGCTGAACCCGACGTGAACGAATTTGTATTTTTATCTACATTTACCCATTGGTTGTTGTATTTAATTTTAAATATTACTTTTGATTTAAGAGGAAAGTTCTACGGATCTACAGATCTACAGAAGCTAAGGCTAACAAAGACCCTAAGATCCACTCTAAGGTTAGCCCGGGAGAAAGGAAAGAGTAGGGGGTTAAGAGAAGAAAATAAGGGGTTAAATAAGTAGCAACACCTATCACTCATGGGTTAACATTCATTCAGAAAAAGAGAAAAAAGACTCACGATCATCATCCGCCGGCCACTGCCGACAAGTCAGAAAAATAGTCAGAGAGAATAGGAAAGGGGTGAAAGATGAAAAGAAGTAAAATAAGAACGCTTACAAACATGCAAACACAGTCTTAACTCACAGTCATACCATACAAACTACAGACATGCAAGTAAGGAGAGGATAAGAAAAAAAAATGTAGGTAAAGTTAAACAAAAAGTGGGTTAGTTTACTCTACGAGCTACATCTACGTTCGTGTTAGTCTAATTTTTTAAATTTTATTTTATTGCTGGCATCACACGCTGGCATGTCACAAGCTGGCATTAATCGTCAACAGACTCATCCTCGACCACCACCCCCAGAGCTCCTGCTACTAATTGTTTTTTTGTATTTTAAACAACGTTAATATTTTTAAAATGCCTATGTAAACAGTTCTTAAACATATTAACGCTGGTAGAGTAAACGACTGATGTGGGAAGATTATTCCATTTATCAATTACTTTAAACGTAAAGAAGTTTTTAGCGATATTAGTAATGAAACGTCTGCCACGCAACTTAAATCCGTTATTACGAGTATTGCTATTATCGAAAGTGAACAATTTGTCAAAATTTACGTTATCACTGTTATTAACGATTTTGAGAACTTCAATAAGCTCCCCCCTTAATCTCCTAGTTTCGAGTGAATGCAAGTCTAACTCTTTAATCCTATCTTCATAAGGCTTGTTGCGCAATGACGGAATTAGTTTCGTGGCACGACGCTGAACCCTTTCTAACCTATCAATATCCTCGCGCAAATACGGGCACCAAAACTGAACGGCATATTCTAAATGAAGCCTGACTAGGGACTTGTAAAGGGGTAATGTAATACCCTTCGATTTAAATTCGAAATTACGCGCTATGAAGCCTAACATCCAACTAGCTTTTGCGCAAGACTCCAGGCACTGGTTCCTAACCTTTAAATCCTTAGATACGCGTACGCCTAAATCTACTTCCTTGTCAACGCTCTCTAACTCTCTACCATCCATCGTGTACGTGTAATTATTGTTACGAGAACCTATATGCAAAAATTTACATTTGTCTACGTTAAATTGCATCTGCCACTTAACCATCCACTCCATAATCCTATTTACATCGTCTTGGAGCCTATTTCTATCGTCCTCTTTAACAACCCTACCGCCTATTTTAGTATCGTCCGCGAATTTTGACACGTTACTAGTCAATCCTAACACTGAACCCTGTGGGAAACCACTACCTATATCCAACCACCCCGATTCACTACCATTAACAACGACCCTCTGTCTCCTAGCACGAAGCCATTCCTCTAACGTCTAACCAGTTAGCTACCTGACCGCGTATACCGTGCGCTTTAACCTTCGCAATTAATCTTCTATGCCGAACTGTATCGAACGCCTTTTTAAAATCTAAACAAATAACGTCAGCCGCTCTATGCCTATCATATTCGCGCACTATTTCATTATAAAATTCTAACAAATTAGTTAAACAAGATCTATGGCGTCGAAACCCATGCTGACTACTATTAATCAAATTTCTACTTTCTAAGTGATCGATGATACGATCCCTAACTACGAATTCCAAAAGTTTACCGACAATTGACGTTAAGCTAATGGGCCTATAATTGCTAGCTAGTGTGCGGTCGCCTTTTTTAAAAATAGGCGTGACGTTGGCTAATTTGAAGTCTTCAGGAATAATCCCCGTTTCGAGTTACTGATTAAAAATCTTCGTTAAAGGGCCTACAATAACGTTTTTCAAATCTTTCAAATGTCTGGGATAAAAAGCGTCAGGGCCTGGAGCCTTGCTAACTTTTAGCCTATCGATATAATGCGCAATCTCACCCTCGTAAACAGTTATTTCATCGAAAATGTCTCGCTACTAAATGGAAAGATATCGTCCACGTCGGGGACATTATTTACGTCTTCTATGGTAAAAACTGTCGCAAAAAAGTTAGATAAAAACTGTGATTGAAAATGTTTGAAATTTTGTTCTGCTGTCATGGTTATTTTCGGTTATTCCAGTTTAGTCAAAAGCTGTTATTCCTCTAAGAAGTTTTAGTTTATTATTATAGCTGTAAAGTCTGTAGTCAACTTTTATAATTTCCTGTACGGAGAAATAGGTGATAAGCATGGTATACGTAGGAAAATGATCTGTAATATTTAATACCCGCGATGCAGTCAAGCAGGGACCAAACCGTATTTTTTGTTATTGTCAAGGCTAATTGGCTTTGTAATAACTAATTTAAAATCACTTGCAGCCATGATGTTGTGAAGGAAGCTTGCGTTATTATCTGAATATTCTTTTGTGAGATCAATATTTAAGTCTCCTGCAATGACACAATTATTACTAATATGATTGGAGGTTAGAATTCTATCGACATTTGTAATAAACCGCCTGGCACTCCTGCCGTTTGGTCACATTAAATTCCTCAATTCTTTGATGGAAGGTAACCTCTTTGGATGCGGAAGAAGCAACGTCTGAAGTAGAGGGAGAAGGCGTACCTCTCTCCAGCGCATCTTGTTCCCTCACGGAGCCTCTTGCGTGGGAGGGAAGGGGGGGGATGCTTGAGCAGATGTAGAGTGAGTTTTTGTTGTCGTTATTCTTGTTCTTCCTTAATTTTATAATGTAGATTAAGACTGGGATAAGCCCTTCTTAATCCCGCTAAATTCGCTTAATCCAGTGTGATAACAATATAAGCTGCTTTATCCCATCTGATAATCGGCTTAAGCGGATTCAAAAAGTTCAACGTTTTTACTCTTGCGTATAAAAGCTAATTGGACTACTCACTTTAATTTTAACTCCTCACTTTTGAATGTGTAAAGCAAAGGCTTGCAGATCGAAACAGAGTATAAAATAGATATTGTTTATGTTTTAAATATTTAACTTTATATCTTCTATTGTTTAATTAATGTGGCATTTATCTTATGACTAGACAGATTTATTTCTTTAGCTTTATATATATATATATTATATATATATATAATATATATATTATATATATATATATATATATATATATATATATATATTAGTGATGTAGCAGTTGTCATTTTTCATAGCTCTGCGGTTGCGGTTGCAGTTGCGGTTATGTACCCTATAACATCATAATATTACCTAAGAATAAACAACACAATAAAATATCGCGTTTTAGCCGCCACACTTTTCACAGTCTACAATATAATGACTATACTCTAAACCAGTGCTCTTCAACCTTTTTATGCTTACCGCCCACTTTTGTAACTTTTGAATCTCCGTATCGCCCACCAAAATTAAAAATGCAAAAACTCAAACTAAAAGTTATATACCCTGCATAAAACAATAAAATTAATTGCAATTACCTTTAGATTAATGACATCCTTCGCCCACTAGTGGGCGGTACCGCCCAGGTTGAAGAGCACTGCTCTAAACTGTAAAAAGTGTGTTTCCAGGATGCGGGACGAGGACCCAACGCGTTTTGCATCCCACCAACCACTTTCCCCAACCACCGCCCATTCGAAAGTGGTGTATATAATTATAATATATACATACACTATTTAATCGTTATATTTAAATTGAATTGCTGGGAGACTATTTCAAAAATAAAAGCTTTTCAGCTTTGTCCCCCTTCAGCGTTTTCCTTTTTTCATCGTAGATGACCCATGCTCCACTAAATAATTGTTCACTAGGAACACTTGAGGGAGGACAGCCAAGGTATGTCCGAGCCAGTTTGCTCAAATTTTTGTATTTCTTTTGATTTGATCTCCACCAAGTCCAATCCTTTTCTCTTTGTGATATTTCTCGATCAATTTTTGCGGGTCTCTGCTTGACTCAGTTTCAGTCTCGTCATCACTAGTGAAGACAATAGAGCACTCATTGAGTCCATTATTGTTATTGATTTATTCGTAAAAGCTGATGCCTGGCCTAAATCAATCAGTGGTTTCTTTGCCGGTGGTTCACTGGCTGTCTCCGAGTCCATTGATGTTTGAGTCTTGTCCATTTCATCATAAAGATATCCCAATTTTTTCTGAACACCTTTTGTGACATGTGAGGGAAAAAAAATTGCTTTGTACCTTGGATCCAAATAGGTAGCCAATGAATACATTTCATTTGCTTCTAGGCCATCAAATTTCCTTGCTAGCTCTGTGCGCATTATCTCCTTCATTGTTTTGATTCCGCGATCAGCTGCAGCACATTTTTCAAGGAAACGACGAGGGGAATAACTTCAGATATGGAAGAGGTGGAACTACTCAATCTTTTTGTGATATCATCGAATGGTTCCATCACAGTCACACAGTTTGACAAGAGAGTGAAGTCGACGTTAGTGAGTTGTTGCACTTCGGAGTTAGCAGCGCTATATAGACTCAGTGGTTCCTTCAACTTCAGTATCCTCTGCATCATGTGATAAGTGCTGTTCCACGGTGTGGCAACATCATGAATGACTGTAAGTTCAGGTTGATCTAAGCGTTTCTAAATTTCTTTTTAACTCATCCTGCACCATCGGAGAATGGTTGAAATGAGTGGCGATGGATCGAAGTCACTGAGAAATTTTTGTGAGAATAATCCACGTTTGATTACAAGTTGTAGTTTATGAACTGTGCAGTCCATATTATGGACGCCAGTGAGACACAAAACTTTTATCATGTTTGCTCCTGAGTCGAGTATTACACAATGGATGGATGAATGGGCAACATTCTACTTTTGAAGCATCTTCTCAAATTTTTCTGACGAGTATTCTCAGTGTGGCGATCTTCAAGTGGCATTACGCTGAGCACCAAATTGGTTCTCTTGAAGTCTTCATTCACTGCATGTCATGTCGAAGAGAGTAAAGACACTCCAGCAGACGTGTCTAACCATGCATCCGTTTTCAATGATACTTTCGAATCTTTTAGAGGCTCAAGAATTTTGAACACTTTCTTGAAACAAAGTCATAGATATCGTTGCACGCAAGATCAGTGTAGAACTGACTTTGTTTCACTTTATACTGTGGAGCTGTTTCAGCCATGAGTCTCATGAAATATAATTCCTCAACGTGGCTGAATGGCAAGTCATTCATTATTATCATTTCGGCAATGAGATAGTCCAGTAATTTTGATTTGGAATTATTCGCATCTCAAATTTTGACTTTTTCGAAGCAACTTTCAATCGTCTGATTCTTTTCTTTCACTGCACATTTCATTTCCTGTAGGGGTGTAAGAAACACTTTTGATTCCTTTTTCTTCTCTGACTGTTCATTAGCTTAATTTTCATTAGATATCACTGCATTATATTCCTTCTTGTGCATTGAACGCAGATGGTTTTTTAAGTTAGTGGTACTCAGTAGTATAGTGGCAAAAGGGTAGAGTGCAAGTTGCAATTGCATAATATTACGTAATGATGCAACAGTGCCAACCCTCCCTTTGTTGCCAACCCCCACCCCCATTAGTTGCAAGGCACCCCCACCCCCCTTGGTGCCAACCCCAAAATAGGACTGCAAGGGGTATGCAACTTGGAGGTGGGTTCTCCCCCAAGGTGAACCCCACAAAGGGGCAGACCTATCCTAAGGGGCCTCTTTGGGGGAGAAGGGGACGCCTCATCCCCCAAAGGAGCAGAAAGAGATAGAAGTAGAGGAGGAGAGAAAGGAAGAGGAGGGTCTTTGCCCGGCTGATTGCCGAGCTTATATGATTTCTTCAGCCACCCACCGCCTTCTTATATGGCACTAATCAGCCAGTTGGCTGCTGAGTTGCCAGATAACGCCATGTATTTAATTATTATTCAGCCATTTGGCTGTTGAGTTGCCAGATTCATTATTTATTAATTTATTTCGTATATTAATCAGGCAGTCAGCTGCTGAGTTGCCAGATAACGCCATGTATTTTATTTAAAGCATATATTCCAGTTGGTTTAGAAGTCCGATTTGACAAATAGCAACTAATTAATAATTCTGTTTTTGAAACAAATGATATAAAAGTGTTCAAGGAATAAATAAAACACCATTACAACGTTCTGTTTATGAATTAATGCATATACAATGGGACATATATATGAACAAATAATAGAATGGGAAATATATAATCATACAAAGCATAGTATTAACCAAATATTAGAAAAATATATAGTTATATTATCAAAAGTTATATTATCAAATATTACAGGAAAAATATTACAGGAAAAAAAATATATATATTGTCTTTCCGTTCTACAGTGCAAAACGGTAAAGTCAATGCTGATTGATGCTACATCAACATCGGCATTACTCTGCACGATGTGGTAAAATCGGCCAAGCATCACCTCACCGTTTAACTGATACGGCGGTTTATACTCGATGTAAATGGCTTTCATATCGTTCAATACTATTTTTGTACCCACTTTACACTCGGCAGGCAAGTTGTTTTTAAGCCCAGCTAGAACACATTCAAAAGCACGCACAAAAAAGTCATTGTGGGGTGTTACATTAAATACAAGTTTATAATCATGCCTTTCCAATCGGTTTTTTTTTCTTAACGTACCGAACTTTTCAATCGTGAACTCTTCTTCACCCGGCATAGCGGCAATTGAAATAATCTTCCAAGTCGTAACAACAGCTGTCCACTATATAGAGGTACAGCTCTTCAGGATGAACAGTGTATGTGAGCACAGCTCTGTACCTATCAAGCGTTTTGTACCAAAGCTCAGGATATTTCGAAGAATCTAAGCCTTTTAAATACGCATCCAGAGCTAGTCCGTTCTCTCCCTGCTCGTTCCTACATTCAACAAATCCGTCGTACAGAGCAGTGTAAGCGTATTCAAGTACTGTGTCAAAATAAATCATGTCTGAGATACGTGTGTCTAATATAGGCTTCAGCTTACGGAATCCAACGATCTCAAACATTCTGTCGAAGATGAAACGGGTTCGTGTAGGAAGAGGAACGCCATTATCAGCTGTGTTCTTCCACATCAGTCGTATATCAACGCATGGTTGATTGTTATTTACACGCACTGTACAAACAACAGTATATGAGGAGGCTTCAGTAATCACATCTCTTATTGTATCCACCGCAGTTGGTATTTTATAACGGTCCTCAGCCCACCTTTCAACTACCACGAAGATTTTATGCATCTCCTCAAGATTTAAATAAATAACGTTGCGTTTGCTCGCAGGTCTACTGTTCGTTTCAAGCACACAGTTAATGGTGCCGGTTTCCCGCCTGAACACACGCAATGACTTCGTCAAGGAGACGTTGTACGAGGCGTTGAGAACGCTTCTCAAAGGAAGTTCCATCGTATTCGCACCTTCACACGGATCGAGATGACTATGGCACAACCACTCGGCGCAAGCTCTGAGAAGACTATGAGCCGCATCAGGCTCGCAGGTAGGCAGGAACGGGTCGATGGGCGGGTGACTCACCCTGATGATACGTGAATGGGTTTGTTCGAACTCGTATGATCCGTCAGGTGCGAGTCGCACCATAATCTAATGAAACGTGTGCGGCACTGACCCAACATTTGTTGTACCCCATTATATTGGGTAGGTATTTGGGAAATTTTCCGGTACAAGAATTAATTTCGTTTTATCACTCCCACTCCCCTGAATACACACCAGACATTTTTGCAAAGGGGGATCTTCATGAACTAGGCACATTTTATAACGTTTTATCACAATCCGGCGCACTATTTGAGAGAAACATATGCCCATATTTTTCCTTGTTGTGTAACAGACGATACTCGTCTCTAAAGTCTGCTAAAAACTCACGCAGGGCACTAGCAACAACCTCACTACGAACCTCATCATGATATACATTAATAGAGTGATAAAAATACTTAAGATTCTCCATGATGACGAGATTTACATTTTCAACCGCAGTGTACGAGTACTCGGTATGGTGTAACATGACATAATACCGCTTGTCATACCACCCATCAATAAGACTCACTATCCATATCTGCTGCTTCTCTTCTGCACGCGTTGTTTCTTTTACTTCACGGTATATGTGAGACTTTATAAAGCTTAGGTTTATAGCATACTTCAATACATCGTCTGTGCAACGAAAGCCTACAACGCTCTCACCAGAATAACCATAGAGTATTTGTACATCTTGCTCCTTCGCACGATCCAATGTGGTTTTAAAATAGGCAAAGGAGGGGGGAATAGGAAGTTTTTCACTCTCCACTATATCTTGACACTTTGCTGAATACCATTTCATAAACGTTGAACAAGCAATATTAAAGGTTGTCATTACTATTTTTCTTCCACGCGAGAGAATACACGTCCGAGCTCAAGGGTATACAGAGGTCAACTGAGAACGCGGGGACAGAGGCCTGCTCAGGCTACCGCATGAGTCACGCTGCTGGTCTTGCAGGGGGCGGGGCTTAACTTTTACTGTACATACGCACACACGCAAAGTGAAAAGCAAGTTGAAGTACGATTTATTTAATAAACGAAATATTCAAGGTGTACATATTTGCAAATACGGGCAATAAATAAGTTAACAATAGGCACATCAAAGATTGTTCTCAGTACATATATATTTACAAATACGTGTGATGAATAAGTTAGCAATAGGCCCATCAAAGTTTATGGTAACCAAAGGGTACGGTATCATAGGTACCAGGTAACTGGTAACGTTTCCTATAGGTGTTACGGCACACCTTTGTACCCCTAAGTTCCTTCACACACCCCAGCTTCTGCGCCCAAAAATTGTGGGTGCCTACAATTAGTTGGGGAGGCCAATCACCCTCATCATCTTCCAAGCACACTAGATCCTTCAACGAATCAAAGTTAACGACCTGTCGATTCGCTTGGTTAAACGTGATACCCTTTGCCTTCACGATATATTTCGTTTCATTCCCTATCCTCACCCGTACCCCATAAGTTTTAGGTCCTGTTGAGACAAAAGAGTCGGCGTATGCGTTGTCCCCATACTCATCCTTGATCTCATCAGTGAGCTCGCCGAGGAACTCCCCAATAGCAGGCATGTATTCACCACTCCTCGCTGTGAATATCACGCTATCTGTATCGGCATACAATACTCTCCGCCCAAGAGAATGCAATAGACCCCAAAGTTTCATGCGGGCGTAGGCTGTTGTGAAGCTGGCTACAGGAATGTTTGTAACCCTTGAGGTATCTGTGGCCAATTCAGTGTTGTTGTACATTATTATGTAAGTATTACCTACATTCACGATCTCCATGACCTCATTATCGGGTGCACTTCGCTATAGCTTTGTGCCAAATGAACGTTCCCCTTGCCAGTATTCTGTGCAAATTTTCCTCATACACTGTTTAGACACAACTTTGCACTAAAGCGCTTGCCAGGATTCGTTGCAATTTGTGCACGTTCAAGTTTATACCTTCGTGGTCGCGGTAACGTTGAATATAGGCAGACTTTTCATCTTCGGTATCAACTCCTCGCGGATACCCTGATGCCTCAACCTTATCTTTCAAAAATGCGTTTATATACGGTGTGAAAAGGTTGGGTAGCTTCTGAAACCTCCACACCTCATGTATCTTCAGTATTCTATACCCATGGCGTACGGCTAGTGCCAGCTCAGGAATTGTATATACGCCTCTGACCTTACGCTGGTGGGGTATATGGTTACAATTACCGCACACTTCAAGTACAGGGGAAACATGAGCTTGTGGTCGATGACGACGGGTAAGATCGGCATCCATAAATCGCGAGGGGGGAGCACGTCTATGAAAGAGAGCCCAAAGTAGCGATCATTCAAATTTCTTGAAAATTCGTTGATGGAGGGCAGGTTAGGTCCCACCAGTTTCTCAGGAGCGGGCTGTTCTTCTTCACGGATGGGTATAAACAACAGAAATCGTAGTAGTGAAGTTTCACACCCTCCGTAGGTTGAAAGTATAGCTTTAAGGGATTTGTACGCCCACCGAACAAGCTATCACCGCACTTGAGAAGATCCAGTACCATGGATCGCGGGTGCGGGTCCATGCAAGACAGTCGGCAGGAGATCTACCGTGCATATATCCGGCGATTCCGCACTCAGGACGGGGGCATCCATGCCACCAGCATCCGTTAAAGGAGTACACAGTCTTCACCCCAGTGACACGGTTTTCACTTAGCCCATCAACCCAAAAAACACGACCATTAATCTTAATGGTTATTCACCCGTGTTGCAGGCGTGCTTTATGTATACACCTGTCTTTTGCTGTAGGTGTATGAGCCAGTAAATAGCCTTGTGGACGTAACTGCGGGGATTGTTTCTGTGAATAATGACTAGGGTGGCTTTAGACATGAAGTTATTCTTGAACACCGTAAAACATAATGACGCGATGGTGGTTGCGACTTGCAACGGACCGCATTTGAAACAGCGTATGTACATCCTTCTGAAGGCCTGGAAACATACTCTAAGCACTCGTACATCATTCACACAATAACGCTCACATTCATCAGCTATATTATAAGGATTACGTTCATTAAAACTGTTGTAGTATCGATCAAAGTCTTCACGTTCATCTACACTCATACAATCATAGTTAAAATAATGTTTGGGTGGAGGTAGGCCTACGTAATTTAAAGTCTCGCTAATGAGGAATGTGTAAGGGAAGTATCCTTTTGAAACTTCAGCTGCTACCCCGATCACCTTGGGTAGCTTTGCTAATTTACAAGGTGTGAATAATAACGTGTCTTTAAATTGTACATTACCTCTTATTTGCATCTGTATTACTTTGTTGCCTCTTTTCAATGGATCACCTGTAAATATCTCAGATGACTCATGCTCAAGCAACTCCTTATAAAGGAACTGCGTGTGAAACTTTGCCCCGTTATGGGCGAGAATATACACAGTCATTTTTTTTTAACTTGTCAGCCAACTTGACAATATAGGACACAAATAGTTTCACAGGCCTATCGTGGACATTCGTTTTAAAAACGTTTGTCCGTTTACCACATTTCGGGTACTCATCACACTCGATCTCCATAAACTCATCACAGATAGTTTGGCTCACAAGTAAATGTGGAATTACCTCTTTGGCTTCACCATTCGTGTATGTTTCTATATCGTAGGATACAGTTATACATGGCTTGTTTTTAGGCTTCGCGTCTTTCATATAACATACGTGCTTTACTCCATCCGCCTTATATTCCACCTGGCATGTAGGACAGTGAATTTCGTCACATTTGTGCTTGAAATTTCCCTACCATTCAAGGTGTGAAACATACCACATTCACAGATTCTCATTTTCCTGCACGTGCCAATTGATTTATGGAGCTCAAAACAGCTATTATTGAAAAATGTGCGTCTACACACATTACAATCCCTCTTCTCAGCTTCAACTACACGGCTTTCACATTTGGGGCTTTTACACTGCTCACATACCATGTGACATCTTTACAATGTTTCACTATATCATCCGCAAACTCGAGACACCCCTTACACAAATCATGATGTCGCCCATATTTTCGACTTTTATCATAACTCGCGTAAAGGCACCTTATATTACGGATGGGGAGATACGTTGTCCTGACAGTCCTAAAATAAGTAGGGGTCTTGTACGATCTCTCACACTGCTTTTAAAAACATACACAGTCCTACGACGATCATCCAGCCAAATACACTATACGGACATTCATTTCCTGTTCTACCCTTCTCAGCTCTTCAGGACCCATATTACAGTCAAACTCAAGTTCACAGTCTACAGCTAGTTTACGGGCACGCTCCACGACCGTAGGCAACCAAATTTTTTGGGCCGTGTATTTAGCAGTAAACATACGAGCTAAGACTACTGCTATAAAGCCGCAACCACGATCGACGTTTATATGCCTCTATAAATAGCCTGAGAATTGAAGTTAAGAGTGTAGGTGTGGCACTATGACCCGCAACACGGAATACACGGTCAATATTTACCGTGAAGTTGTCCATATTGAATGCTATACTACTTTGGGCGGCTGCATTATACGACCTAATATATATTCTACATCTTCAGCGCCAAACGTCTAAATGGCACTACCACCCAAAAATCATCTACATCGTTATCATCTGAGCCGAATCCGAAGGACAGACTCGTCCTGACTTCACGCTCGTCGCGGTTCTGAAGGGCAAACTCTACAATGCCTACAACGCGACGTAGCCCGTGTCAATCCATTGCTATACATGGATCTAGGTCAACCCTGACTATATACCGATTTCTAGTCAAGGCTGGGGTGGGGTTGCGGTGCGCACCAACTCGAATGTTATACATCCTCAACAGAACGAGGCACAGCTGTGGAGGATGAACAAGGGTCTATATTGGCTGATGTGGGATTGGCTGCGTAAGACGTTGAGGGCTGGGGTTCTATTACTGCAGACTCAACAGAACGGGGGGCTTTAGAGGATGGACAAGGGACTATATTGGCTGAAGAAGCTGATGTGGGGTTGGCTGCGTAAGACGTTGAGGGCTGGGAGTCTATTACTGCAGACTCAAACGAAAGGGTGAGGGCTGTGGAGGATGAACAAGGGGCTATATTGACGGATCGCTCCACTGTGGGGTTGGTTGCGTAAGACGTTGAGAGCTGGGGTTCTACTACTGGTTGTCTAACAACCGGCGCGTATTTCGCGCGCTTTATACCTGACGTGGAAGACTCTTCATCATGGCTCCGCTTTGAACATGCTACGCGTGATGCTGGTGAGGGATCATCGGCGGGTACGGGCATTGTAGATGCACGGTCAATGGGTTCATCGACGTCATTCACGGTTCTGTGGAAGAAGAAAACAAAATATAAGGAGCAGAACTCGTTATTTGTAATATTCTGTAAATGAGTCACTTAGGGGTGTGACGTGTTAGAAATGGAAGCTGTAGAAAAATTCAGATTCACGAGCCCATCCACATGTATTATATCTGGACCGACAGGATGTGGTAAAACGGTGTTTATGCTTAATATCATTAAAGAAAAGGGGGAAATGTTCTCAAAATTTGTGCATAAAGTTATGTGGTGCTATTCGACATACCAATCAGTGTTCAACGAGTACCAAGATGATGTTTTGTTCCACAAGGGGGTCTATGACGTTAATTCGTTAAAGGAAAATGAACATACGGTCATTGTAATTGACGACCTCATGTTGGAGATGGATAAAACGTTTGCCGAGACATTTATAGTATTCTCCCACCACCTTAACATAAGCGTGTTCTTCATCAATCAGAATCTATTTTTCAAAAATAGAAACATGCGGGATGTGTCGCTAAATACGCAATATCTAGTCTTATTCGCGCAACGTAGAGATATGTCACAAATTGGGATATTAGCCAGTCAGATGTTCCCTAGTCAGCGTAAGGAGTGTTTGGAGGTTTATAAAGAGGTCACAAAGCAACGATATGGATATTTGCTTTGTGACCTTCACCCGCCCGCGAAACACGTTTAGGGTGCTTCTAAGAACGAATATATTTCCAAACGAACCTGAAACCGTGTATATTCCAGAATGACGAATAGGCTAAAGAAATACGATGAATTAATAAAAATCTATCAACGTTTGCCTCGAGCATAGCAGCAGATGTTTGTTAAAAATATCGACTCTGACTTTATAAAGTGCACCTGCGAAATCTGTCTTAATGTTATAAAATGTAATGTTCCAATGAAATCCTCTCAGAAGGCTCGCTTACGTCGTTACAAGAACATAATACGGACGCTCTCCCATAAAAGTCAGACTTTGGGTAAGAAAAAGCGTATTATTGTACAAAGAGGCGGTTCGTTCCTGCCCATCTTATTTTCAATTTTGGGGCCTTTACTGACTAGATTAATATAATGAAAAAGGTGGTTGTGATCCCGCACGAAGTGTATGCTTCATTACAAAGGACCCCAGACGCGGCTCTAGAACCCCGTAAAAGTAGGCTTAAAAGAATGGAGAGTGAGCTACTATCCCTATTAAACAGTGAAAAGGCACCTGATGAGAAAAGGGTTTTGTATCAAGAGGCTTTGCAGAAATTTCTTCATGAGTACGAAGATTATAAGCATCCTACAGAGCTCACCGTGAGGCACAGCTCGAGTAGCGCAGAGCATAGTGACACAGGGCCTGAGCAACCAAAGAGTAGCGGAACACAGCACATCGAACATGTGCTAAAAAACAGCCTCCCCTACATTGAGGAATAAAGGTTAAGTCTTTATAATCTATTGAGTGAGGATCCCATCATACAGTGGACCGACACAGGCGAGGTCGTTGTTGATGGAGCAAGGGTACAAGGATCCAATATCGTTGATATTGTTCATGATCTGGTGAGAAAGTGGGATAGGCCCTCACCAGCAGGATGGACATATTAAAGCAAGACTACAGCAAATAAATGTCCCCAAAACATTGATAGGTAATCTGAATAGGTTAAAAGACTTGGAACATGCATCGCACGTGTCACAACTGAGTACACCTTCGCCCACAACAGCAGCCGTACCTCTGAAGAGAAGAAAGAAGAGAGTAGAAGGCCAACCTTATCCACGTGCCTCTAAAATACGCAAATGGCTAACGTATTAAGTAAGCACTATTATGACATTTCTAGCCCTGCATCCTATGGTGGCGTTAATAGACTGTACAGAGGTACTTATGGTGTAAGGAAAAAAGATGTTGAGAGATTTTTGCGTGCCCAGGATGCTTACACACTTCATAAACCGGTGAGAAAAAGGTTTAAAACAGCCAAGACAACAGCCGCATCGATTGACTCTATTTGGCAGGCAGATTTAACAGACATGCAAAGATATTCAGTGTACAACGACGGCTACCGCTACATCCTATTCATAATAGATGTATTCTCTAGATACCTGTGGCTAATTCCCCTGAAAAATAAATCGCCCGAAACAGTTGCTAAAGCGACCAAAACACTGATGTTGAAAGAAAACAGGTTCCTGGCTATTTTTGCACGGATATGGGAAAAGAATTTATAGGACGCACTTTTCAGAACATGCTGTCAGAGTTTAATATCAGCTATTACACTTCCAATTCTATACATAAAGCATCTTTAGCTGAAAGAGTTCAACGTACCATAAAGGAACGCATGCACCGTTATTTTACACATAAAAACACGTACAGATATATAAACGTCCTCGATTCACTGGCTTCATCCTACAACCGCTCACACCACCGTACGATCGGTACAACGCCTAACGATGTTTTAGAAAGAGGCAAGCGTCCGAGAAGAGATGGAGTGCCACCACCACCACCACACTCTGCGCGTTTCAAAATCAGTGACTATGTAAGGCTGTCACGTTCGGGAAATAAATTCGCGAAGGGTTTTGAGCAAGGATGGACACGCGAGATTTTTAAAGTTAGAGCTATGAGGCCTAAAGGTGAGATAATGATGTATTACGTTGAAGATTTGAATGGGAAGAAATCTCGGGGGGGTTTTACCGCGAGGAACTGCAGAAAGTGGCATTTAATTTAGGAAAAAATGTGTTTAAAATTGAGAAAATTTTAGGAAGCAAAGGTACAGGAAAGAGAAAAATGTACCTGGTGAAGTGGCTAGGTTACCCAGAAAGCTTCAATACCTATATAAAAGCTGATGCAGTAATGAAGCTTAATTAGTATGCAACATGACTCCTAACCACTTCTACGTCACACTACCGTCCTCCTCGTCCCTGTCTGTACACCCTAACAACACACTAGCCAACTTTGTAACAGAGCTCCACGGGCCCATTGAACTGGGTCGTGATTCGTATGAGGTGGGGCTATGTGAATTTCAGCTGGATACCCTCTTTTTAAATATTGATTATAAAGATACAGTGTTTATGGTTCTTAGTGACATTGATGAGTGTGAAAAAGCCGAGTTAACTCGGGATGCTACTATACATATCGCCCGGACTAAAGCAGCAAAACATTACAGTACAACAGTGTCACTTGGGCCTGGTCGTTATGGCTCGGTTGATGATGTTGTGAGAGATTTAAACGCAAGCTTTAAAAACTCAAATCTTACGAATGATTTATTATGCGAAATCGTAAACAGAGGAAACCATACACATACTCTAATCCTAAAATCAAAGGATAACAGAAATCTTAAAGACGGACGAGTGTTAAAAATTATGATTGAGGGGCGATATAGCGCAGCCTTCCAAAGAGACACATTTCACGAGGAGCCGCATGACTTATCCAGCTTAATGTATCAATTAAAGATGGAGAAATTGGGTGAAGGCCCTGAGCCTCCAGACATGTGCTATATTTACAGCAATATAGCGGAACATCAGTTTATTGGGGATACCCAGGCAAGACTGCTGCGCGTAGCGCACATTCCCAACCATAGAGGAAGGAGCTTGAGTATTACATATGACATACTCCACTATGTCAATGTCGCAACTAACCTAATAACCAATATCTCAATATATATATAAGAACGATTGAGGGTAAAAATTTCCCATTCGGTTACGGGAGCTTAACAGTGAAGCTGCACTTTCGACGCACTGAGTTATAATGGACAGAAAGCCTTTCACGGTATACAGAGGGGTGAGATACCAGCGTGGTAGTGGACTTGGATCCATTTTTCATCCATACTACGCACCGCTGTCCCGCTGTTGAAGAGGGGGGACAGGTACCTAGGAAAGAAGGCTCTAAAAAACATTTAAAACGTACACGGGATGAAATCATCAAAGATGCGAAAAGAAAAATGCGTGGCGGAGGAAAGAAGAGAAATGATAGGAAGAAGAAGGGGTGCCAACACGTAGTGTAAAGAAGAAGAGGGCTGTTAAGAAGAATGTGTCCCCACCACGGGGTGGAAAGAAGAGAACTGTTAGGAAGAAGGGGTCACGTGGCATTAAACGTAAAAGGGTGCCAAAAAAGAGATGCTCTAAGCATATGAGACCTACGGCCGATCATTTTTTTAAATGATATAAACTGAGGACGCTACTCTCACGATTCATAGATTGATTAATACTCGTCGACGGAGGTGGCACTGTTTCTGACTCACCATGGCCCGTTTCATTCATCCTTGTAGTTCACAGTGCTGTAAATCGGAGCTATCCCTCTTTGAGATGCCTCCAACTCAAGTTTCTATTGAGCACAGTGACTTTATTACAATTAACCCTTTAAACACAATTAGTTCACCCAGTGCCCCTATAGAATTCGTGATACCCAGCTCAGGCCCTTACTTTTTTGATCCGAGCTGTATGCACATGTATACTAAACTTCGCATAGCTCATTCTGACGGAACGGATTGCGATGATAATTATGCTGCATATCCCGAAACAAACTTTCTGCACACCATATTCAGCCATTGTGACGTATATTTAAATCAGACTAACATCTCAGCAGGCACGGGGTACTATCACCTACGAGCATATCTGGAAAATGTCCTCAACTTTTCAAAAGAAGCGAAGGACACCTTCTTATCCGCCGAGGGGTATTACCACACTAAAGATGAGGGTAGTATAAAGGATAAATTTAAAAATTATAAAAAAAAGATATATTAATGTTTTGGACGCCTGCACACGGACTTTACATTCCAGGAGAAGTTGCTTATAAATGGAGTAGATATGAAATTGAAGCTTACCCGCACGAGCCCTGAGATCTGTATAAATCTGGGATCTGACAAAGAAGAAGGCGCGAAACCTGTTGTGATACATATCATGGAAGCATATTTGCGTATACGCCGAGTGAAATTAAGCTCTCTGAAGCAAATAGAAATTGAGGAAGAGCTGGTACACGCCACAGTGAAATACTCAATTAAGAGGGTACAGATCAAACTGTACACGATCCCCGCAGGCATGGCATCGAAACAGATAGAAAACATAGCTCTTGGAGTCCTGCCTAAAAGGATTTTAATTGGAATGCAAGACCATACCTCGACAAATGGAAATTATAAAGAGTGCCCTGAAATTCGAGAATTTTGGGCTTAAAAATATTACTTTATATATCAATGGCGTCGCACTGGATAGGATAATGAATATGGACTACTCGTCAGATGCTGTGTTCCCGCTCTGCGCGAGAGCTTACAGCAGTTTAGCGCATAATACAGGTGCGTGTGATGAACTTGGAATCGGCATAACGCAGAAAGAATTTGTGGAACAGTTTAATATTTACTAATTCGACCTTACACCTGACTTAGCCGCGGGCGTAAATGCGCACTTAAACGCCCAGCAGACTGGCACGATTTCAGTGCGGCTGGAGTTCGCTAGGCCTACAGACACTCCTATTAGTGTACTAATATACCTCGAGTCGCAGGCACTAATAGAACTGGACCGTTTCCGGAACATAAACAGATTTTTAAAATGGATGCAAATACACTCCAGAGAGGATGAAAAGTGACTTTCGCGCGTTCCAAATTTATCGGAGTTTTTGCAAAGAATGAAATATTGAAGCTGGATACCTCGATAAACTGGTGCGGGATTATTGTTAACACCGACGTCGCGGGGAGCGAGGGTATTCACTGGTTTGCGATCTATTTTAAAATTAAGGAAAGAATGTACTATTTTGACTCACTCGGATTTCCACCATGGCATGACTCGGCAATCGTAAATTTTATCGCGCGATTATGTGTGCCTAAGATTATCTGGACCCCCATATCGCCTTCAAAGACTTTATACTGAAATATGTGGATTGTATTTTATTTTGTTTCTCATGCATATGTACCGCGGGAAGGGCTTTATGAATTTTTTAAAATTATTCGATTTGTGTGACACAAATATGTGCAGACAGATAAAAAAAAGTTCCCATATGTTGCAACCCCCTGTAATGTGTAAGACCTATATTGTGTAAACCTATATATACACATTTGTAACGATTAAGAATTGGGGACTGCCCCTTTTTGTACATGTTTTATAAATGAAAATAATATTGTGCTTTGTCCTTATCCTAAAAAAAATACATAATCTCATGGATGACGGTGCAATCGGTTGAGCGGTTGTGTGCCAGCACCACGACTTCTGTCCCGCTGTGTGGGTCAGCCACCATTTCATTTATCACCCTTTCTCCAAAAGTGTTTATAATATCGTCTAGCTCCGTATCGCTCCTGTAAAAATAAAGAGAAAATTATTTTTCAAAACGAATGCAATTCTTAAAAGTTATAATATTTCTAAAAACCTAGCTGTACAAGAAATATAAACACGTCGTGTGTGATATATATATATATATATATATATATATATATATATGCGGAAATAACAATGAAGGATGTAGAGAATAATTGGAAATGTTTGGCAATTATGGCGGTCTTTTATAAATTAATTCCGATTGAAACGTTATATATATAGAGGGAAAATAAGACATAAACTACTTTCAAAACGTGTTTGTAGTGACACTTATAAAGCTAATTAATAGTGAATGAATGTCAGGTTATATTATAAACGAGAAAAAATCAATTAGCGAGAACCAGCTAAATCAATGTGCCTAATTTACTTTGTAGAAAAATCTACTTACTTAAAAAATACTATATAGCTTCAAAACACTTACATTAGCTCGTCTGCAAATTCGCGCTCGCTTGACCGACTGTGATTCAATACTCTACCTCTGTTTCGCTGGGTAGACTGTTCGGCGAAGCATTCAATCTCCTTCCGTCGAAAGTGTTTATAACATGTTCTAGCTCCGTGTCAGTCCTGTAATTAAAATAAATGTCATGGAATTGGATGCAGTTAAAAGTATTGGTTGTCATATATATATATATATATGGTTTCATGATTAAGCACGTTTTTCAAAGCGCTTTTATTGCAATTTGGTAAAATCCTACTGTAGCGCCGCATTATCGTAAAATAATCTTAAAGTTTCAAAATATGCAGATATTCCAAACGCATGCAGATCTTAAAAGTTTGGAGTAATTTTTTAAAAACAAGCTCTACCCGCAGGGCATCCTATAATTTTTTAAAAACAAACAGATATAATAACGATGGAGAGTGTCCACGATATATATACATATATATATATATATATATATATATATATATACATATATATATATATAAACTTAAAGAAATATGGACTTGAAAGCATACAAGCATCTCTACATAAGAGTGTAAAAATAAACTCGCTATGTTAAGAATTTATTATTTTATGAGCATTTCATTTTTTAAATTGATTTTTGACAACCTGCAAAAGAATCGGGCAATATTTAAAAAAAAATTCAACGTTAGGTTAGGCTAGTTTACGCACGGTTAGGATGGGTTAGGTTAGGCTAGGTTAGTTTACACCCGGTTAGGTTTGGCTAAGTTAGGCAAGGTTAGGTTAGTTTACATCCTTTTAGGATAGGTTAGGTTTGGTTAGGTTAGTTTACACCGGGTTAGGTTGGGTTAGGCTAAGTTAGGTTATCTTAGGCTAGGTTAGGGTGAGCTAGGCCAGTTTAGGTTAGGTTAGGCAAGTTAGGCAAGGTTAGGTTAGTTTACATCCGGTTAGGATAGGTTAGGTTAGTTTACACCCGGTTAGGTTGGGTTAGGCTAAGTTAGGTTATGTTAGGCTAGGTTAGGGTGAGCTAGGCCAGTTTAGGTTAGGTTAGGTTATGATAGAGTATACATTTCGCTATTGGGACTTTGTTTCACTTCGCATTATCACGGTGTTTTATAAATTAGAATAAAGCTAGGTTAGGTTAACGACAGACTGAAAGCGTAAACATTACAATGAACAAAGCTAGGTTTTTAAGATTCTATAAATTGTAAACATAAACCGATATAGTGATGAGGGAGCTAGATTATAATTGAAAATATTTCGCAGTTATTGCGAGAGAAAATTTCATCTTTAATTTGACGAGAAACACACACAATGAACATAGATTTAAAATTGTATAAAATTAAAAACTGCCGAGTGCTGATATATATATATATATATATATATATATATATATATATAATATTATATATTCAATATATATATATATATACACTGAATATATGGGCACAGACATTAATTAAACATGATTTTTCAAAAACGCTTATTATATATATATATATATATATATACATTTAACTGCAATGACCGCGCAGTATATTAACGTATAGAAACGACGTAAGTATAGAGGAGCGTTCTGCACACGAGGAAGAGAAATAACCCGGGCGGTGCCTTATTTTTCATTTGTTTGTTATTTCTCTTCCTCGTGTGCAGAACGCTCCTCTATACTTACGTCGTTTCTATACATATATATATATATATATATATATATATATATATAATATATATATATACACACACATATATATATATATATATATATATATATATATATATATAATATGAACAAAGTGTACTTTTTCAATTCCATTATAAGAAAACTATAATAAAATATGAAAGTCGTATATTGGATAGTTTATCATATGTTTCCATCGAAACTTAAAAATTAAAAGTATTAATTTTATTTTTTTTATTTATCTCTTTTCCAATTCCTATGTGCATTTGGAATATTGCTTCATTTTTTATGGATTCTCTCCACTGAAGAGCGTATACACAGGTTCATTTTCTTTTCATTTTTAAAAGTATACGTCTGCTGCGCCTATATATACCTGTCAACGCGTGAGCACGCGTAGTTTTTGTATGAAACAAAAATGCCCCCACTACCAGGACTCGAATCCAGGACCTTTTGAGTAGGGGTTCCAAGCACTGTCTTTACACTCCGACGAACTAAAAGTTAACACATGTCGTATATTTAAACGACCAAGGAAGTACTTAACGCTTTCGCGTGCAAAAGTATTCTCCTTTCTACAAAAACTGCGCGTGCACATTAGGGTTGACTTTTTAATTTTTTGTCATAAATATTGTTTCCTGTATCATCAATCGATGAACTTTTGCTTGAAAACAATAAAAAAGGGCCAATTCTTCAGAATTAAAAAAAAATGTCACCCCGAAGCAAATATATATTAGTATATTCGAGACAGCTGCATTGCACCATTCTAGATTGGTTACCTAGTATTTTCTTGAATATTCCGGAATATACCGAAAAGCACTAAATACTGTGGAAAATCACTGGAACAGAGATCCATCTGAATAGCTATACCAAGGAGCAACCAATGTGCGGAACGTGCCATTAAGGTGATGCAAGAACTTACGTAAACTGTAAAAATAAAGACAACCTTAATCACAGGTTTATTTTAAGCAATAAGTAAAACAATTAAAACAATAATAGAGTAAATGTATAATATTGTATTTGTATAATTAATATGTATTGTATAGTTATAATTTTGTATAAGTAATATTGTTTATGTATAATAATTGTGAAAAAACATGCAAATTTCTATTTATATTTTATTAATTTTTTATTTTTTATTTTGGGGTGAAGTTTTTTCAAAATATATCGAAAAAACTGTTATTTTCATTGTCAGGGGGCAAATGTTCATCGATTTATGATACAGGAACATGAGGTTATAAAAATGTCATAACCCTAGTGCACATACGTATTCTTCTATCTGTGGAATCCCAGTGCGATACTAGAGAGATTTAAATTAAAAGCTTAACTTCACTAATCGACGGGAATTAGTGTTGCGGCAATGGCCAAGATGTAGCCTGTATAGGGTTGGGACGGGACCGGATTACCGGAGCGTAATCCACCGGATTGGCTCTTTCAGAACGGATCCGGACCGGATTTTTTACCAATTCCGGAAATCCGGTATTATTTTTTGGTGAGTGAATTACCTAGAGCATTAACAATGCTCTGAAACACTTACGATTGTACTAATAAACTTAAAGTACCTTGTGTAAAATGCATACAAGTGAATCTCGGAATTTTAGCTAAAAAAGTAGTTTATTAATTATACCGATGTACATTGCGTGGCTTTTGTCTAGCTACATGAATTTTTATATTAAAATATTAAAATATCTCAATAAAACTTTGTACACAGGTGTTTTACATCATATGGCATACTTTGATGGGTCAGAGCACGGAAACTTAAAGGTTGAAAAATAGTGACACCCTAAATTATATATATATATATATATATATATATATATATAATTTAGGGTGTCACTTATTTTTCAACCTTTACGTTTCCGTGCTCTGACCCCATCAAAGTATGCCATATGTTGTAAAAACACTGTGTACAAAGTTTTATTGAGATATTTTAATATTTAGAGGTCGCTCAACGGCTTCGAAGTATTGGATACGAGATTCTCAGAAAGTGTGAATATAAACAATTTCCAAAAATATTTAAACAATTTATTATGTTCCTACATTAGCAGGAAGTGCACAAAACATTATCATAATATTAAGATGAAGTACATTAACATCAGACAGAAGCGTAATTATTATGATTAATCATTATTTCCACTGAAGGTATGCTTTTGTCCCCATGTCCAATGCTTGCGATGGTCTTCAACAACCTGGAGAAGAAACTGGAGTTGTTCTTCATCTTTGGTTAGGTATCCAGAAAAACCCTGGATGAGAGCAACTCCACGTTCAACGAAGTCATTTGTTACAGTTAGAGTTTTTATAGTCTCTTTCGCAGTTTGGTAATGGGTATCCTCTTCCCATTGCTCAGCAGTTTTCTCCAAGAATTCATCTGGGAAGTTGAGCTTCGTGAACAATGATTTTGTGTTTTTTGTTACAAAGTTTTCCAAACTGTCTTCTTTCACAGTATCCAGGTCAACAACCACACGCTTTGGAGGGTTCTCTTGTCCATCAACACTAGTCATAGATACGATCATGCGATTTTTGATATCAGGGAGGACTAAAAGATTAAAATAACACACACTAATGAAAACACATCCCACCATTAAGGCAACTGAAATAATACTGGGCTGAGGCATAGAAAGGAAGCGCATTTCAATTTAGGACAAATAAGGACACGTCATCAAAATTTTAATGGCCTTGAGCGACCTCTAAATATTAATAGTTTCTCGTGAAACTTCATAATCAGCGTTTCTACCTGCAATGCCACATTTCTAGATGGTCAGACCGAAACTTCCTGATGGTTCAATTCTTACCAAACAAATAAGTGACACCCTAATATATATATATATATTATATATATATATATATATATATATTAGGGTTATAACGTTTTTACAACCTAATATTCCTGTACTTTAATTCGATGAACTTTTGCCTAAAAACAAAGAAATGAACTTTCATTTTAATATCTTTTTAGAAAAAGTCACCCCGAAATCAAAAAATCGATTATTGCATACGTAACTTTATTGCATATTCCATGTAATATAATAAAAGAACTCACAACATAATCGTTATAATACTTGTACATATATTACTGCTTATTGCTTAGAATAAACCGAAGTTGCAGTTTGTTTTTGTTTCTGCAGGCAGCATACAGTTCCTGCATAACTTTGATTGCGCGTTCTGCACACTGATTACTTCTTGGTATCTTGAGTGGGGATGGCTCCTGCTTCCAGTGATTTTCCAATGAGTTCCATGCTTTTTTGTAAGGTTTCAATATTTCTGACAAGTTCTTGAAGTCATTTTCATTGTACATCTGATTAGTAAACCAATATTCTGCCCAGTTGTATGAAATGAATCTGCATACCTTCTCCAAAGTCTTCCTTGTTGTAGGTATAAGAATAAATGCAAGGATAGCTAGAATGGCTCTTGAATGCCACCTCGCATTGCTGATGTTTGGAATTTTCTGAAAGTTAATCAAAGGAAAATTCCCTTTTTCTTCAAAGAATCTAAACACCCGTGTTAGATGGTACAAAAACTTAATATCATCTCTCCATCCTGATTTCTTGAGGACCTCTTCTGTTCCATTAACAAACTGTGCCTTTAGTTCCTCATAATTCTTCACCAGTTGGGATACAATTGGATATTCGATGTTTGGAGAACTGGTGTTAGCACCAAGATCTTCGTCCATTACCAAACGGAGAATCCTGTCCAGAATGTGATGCTGACAACTGATAAATTGTGGTTTGCAGATACCCTTCTCTGAGAACATTCGTTGCAATTTGACAACAACTCCACTCTTTTTCCCAGTGTTAACACTTGTTGTATCAGCAACGATCATCTTTATTGCATTCCATAAGGTGTATTCATCAATAACTTTTGCAATTCCTTCAGCAATAGTTTCAGCCTTTCCATCTTTCAGACGCAATGCATCCAATTTTACTTCGGTTCTTTCATTTTTAAGTACCACTACTTGATACTCATTTTCCTCAATGCGCTTTCCATCAAAATGTAAAGACCACTCTTCCATCTGTAAATTTTCAATCATTTCCTCCTTCAATTTAGCAGCCTCTTTGTATGCTGACTTGTAAATTGCTGCTTGACTTGGTGTTGGAATGTCAATACCATCAAGTGACAACTGTTTGCATATTTTAGCGGCTTTACTTGTTGATACTCCTGTGGATGTCACCAAGTTGGTTGCAACTTTACTTTTGTTATGTCTTCTGGTTGGTGGAGTAATACTCTCATCTTCATCTTCATGCTCGCTCTCTTCAGATTCAGTACCACTACCACCAGATACATGATTGTAAGATGTTGATGCTGATTCAGCAGGCAATTTTCGTCTCTTTGAAAGGTGAATCGTTTCTTCACTTGCAACTTGACCTGTAGAGTACCCCACTTCTCCTTTGCTTTCCACTTGAAGGTGGTACAGTCGTTTGTCTTCCGAGGATAACCATTGGCCATTTACTTTAGTGATATCAAAAAGTTTATTCAGGGCATCATATTTTCCCTCCTGACACATTCATCATAAGTCTTCATCACCTTGTCAAGCTTTGCTCGTATTACTTGATCTGACACATGCGGAAAATTCAATTTATTCTTCCATAATTTTGTAACTTCTTTGGAAATTTCCACTATTCGCTCCTTTCTTCCTTTGATTTCTGTTCCAAGAAACTGGTACCGTCCAGTGATTTGGATTTGGAGTGGCATTCTGCATTTTTCTTCTAGTGAAGATTCTTCTAAAGGCACACTTCCTCTTCTTCTATGTGACTGCTGGAATCTCACCAGATTATTGGTCCAGATATCCTTGTTCTTCTGTATGGTAGTATCACTTTTCTTGTGTGACATTATATTGCTTCTGAAACAGATATAAAAAGGTATTAAGTTGATTTGTTTGTTTGTTTATATATACGTATATTATATATATATAATATTAATATAATATATAGAAATAATATAATAATTAGAGGGCGGATTTTTAGGTGAAAAAATATGACCAAATATTTATTTTTTAGGTGATAAAATTTTGGAAAATATTTTTAGATCCATAGAACGTCTCACGAAAATATTTATCACCAAATATTTTGGGCTCTATATATTTTTTGAGTTTGACTCCCCTCTACAAAACATTCTGGATACGCTTTTGTTTACGTGTTAAAATGGAAGAAAAATTCAACAAATTATTATGGTTAATAAATTTAAAAAATGTTCTGGAATGTTCAAGAGTGCAGAAGCGAATTTCACATTTCGCTACGTTTTTTAATTAAGCGAACATATTACAAATAATAAAAGCTTACCTGAAGTTGAGTTGAACTGAACAGTTGAGTAACTATTGCGCAATACTGGACACAAGTGATTCGGTTGACTTCATTTCGTGCTTTTATACAATTTGCGAGTGCATGAAGAACAATGTCGTGTGTTCTAGAATTTTCTTGTATGGGTGGATTGATATTAGTCATCGAATTTGAGCACCGGAAGTGATTTTTCGGGTGATCTCACGATATATTAGCGTACTGAAAAATTCGAAAATATTTTTTAGGTTAAAACCTAAAAGTCCGCCCTCTAATAATAATATATTTATATACTTATGAGTAGTAACGTAAATATATGGTTATGGTGATTCAAACTTTTGATTTGGGGGTGACCTTTTTTAAAAACTGAGAGGAATTAGGGTCTTTTTCATTGTTTTTAAGCAAACGTTCATCGATTTATGATACAGGAGATCTTTTATTTGAAAAAAGTCTAAAAGTTATAACCCTAATATATATATATATATATATACACACCTTACCTTACAACCTTACAAAGGTTCCGCGCGATGATTTCTCACTTCGCGAAGGTCAAGCTTGTCGCCCCTCCTCTCGAGTTGGCCTGGTGAAGTAGTGAGTTGGATTCTTGCGCTCTCCACCTCACATAGCCAGGTACACCAGGCTCATCGGGGATTGTTCTGAGCCAGGCGTCTCGTCTAGTCTACTTTTGAAGATTTCCACTGCAACTCCCTTCGTGTTTCTTAGGTCTTTGGGCAACTGATTAAGCAGTTTTGGCCCTCTCACTACAAAACTATTTTCTTTCAGGGTGAAGGATGTTCCCTGTCTCGTCTTCAATTTGGGAATACGACACAGTCTACCGCTTCTACTTTCCACCGTTGTTTGGGGAGTTATGGGATTCAGAGTAAGATTAGGGACTAGTTTCTCCGTTATTTTCCAAGTGTAAATAATGGTGTACCTCTCTCTTCTCCTTTCCAGTGAATATAGGTCTAGTTCTCGTAACCTTTCCCAGTAATTTAGTTCTTTGCACCCATTGATCTTGGCTGTGAAGCTTCTTTGGATCCCCTCCAGCTGTCTAATGTCTTCTTTTTTATATGGGGATGTTAGGACCGAGCAGTATTCCAATTTGGGTATTATCAGGGTTTTCAGTAGAGGAATCATTACATTCCCATCCCTTCGTTTAAAGGTTCTCAATATCTGACCCGTTATTCTCTTTGCTCTGTTTATTGCTATCTTATTTTGTGTTTCAAATTTTGCATCATCTCTCATTACAACCCCTAAATCTTTCGCTCTGGAATTTCTCTGAATTTCCTGTCCATTTGGGGTATAATATTCCATGAACTTTAGGTCTTCTCTTTTTCCGTACCGTAATAGCTGAAATTTCTCGGTGTTAAACTTCATATTGTTGTCTTCCGTCCACTTGTAGATTTTGTTTATGTCGGTTTGTAGAGATCCTATGTCTTCTGGGTTTCTTATTTTTCTACTGATCTTTGTGTCATCCGCAAAGGATGTTACTGTGCTGTTTCTGGTAACGTCCTCATCTATGTCAGTTAGCATGATTATGAAGAGTAGTGAAGCTAATACTGTTCCTTGTGGTACCGCGCTGAGGACCTCTGATTCTGATGAAGATACTCCTTGTAATGTAACGACTTGCCTCCGCTCACTAAGGAAATTATATATCCATTTCCCTACTTTTCCTGTTATTCCCATATATTTCAGTTTATGTATTATGATTCCGTGGTCACACTTGTCGAACGCTTTAGCAAAGTCTGTGTATAGTACATCATAGTTTTCATTACTTTCAAGTGAATGAATAATGTTGTAGTGTTCCATTAGTTGTGATAGGCATGATCTCCCTGACCAAAACCAGTGTTGGTTATCATTGAATTTTTTCTGAGTTTCCAAAAAGTCATAGATTTTAGTGAGATGAGATGTAAGCGACACTGACCTATAGTTTTTGGCCTCGGATCGATCTCCTCCTTTATATATTGAGACTATTTTCGCGCTCTTCAGGATGCCCGGTATTTCTCCCGTGTCTAATGATCGTCTCCATATCCAGTATAGGGGCTCAGCGATTGCATTCTTGCAGTTTTTGATCAGTGTAGCATTCCATTTATCCGGTCCTGCCGCTGAGTGTGTTTTTAGTTTCCCTATGGCTTGTGTAAAATCATCCGTCGTAAAGTCGAAATCCGTTATACTTTCCCCTTGTGGTTCTTCTTCAAAGAACGCGTTTCTATCGCATATCAATTTGTCAGTTTTTGGGATACTGAAAGATGATTCATACTGAGCTTTTAATATTTCAGATACTTCTGTTAGATCATCAGATAAATCACTGTTCTCATTTTTTAAAGGTCCGATAGTCACATGGTTTTTCGACCATATATATATATAATGTAAAGAACGACGCTTGTGTAGAAGAGCGTTCCGCACAAGATGAGGAGGGAGAACGAAAAAATGAAAAATGAGGTACCACCCGGGAAACGAACCCGGGATCATCCGATTGCCGGTCAGATATGCTATCCACTGGTTCTCCCTCCTCATCTTGTGCGGAACGCTCTTCTACACAAGCGTCGTTCTTTACATTAATTATACTGTGTGTTGTTTGCAGTTAAAATGTGATATATATATATATATATATATATATATAATATATATATATATATATATATATATATATATATATATATATATATATATATATAATAAATAAAGTGTATATGCCTGTATGTGTTGAGAGGGTAATATATTATGTAAAAATAAACAATGATAATTCCTACATTTATATAATTCTTATGTTGATTCGTATAATTCGTATATTTATATAATCCTTATATTTTTATGTATATTTATATTCATATATTCATTTTTACATATAAAGTTCAAAGTCGCATAACACGAGTTCAGATAAATTTTTTATTTGTTTTCTATTTTATTTCTGCTGAATAATTGGTGAATTATTTCTTTTTAAAGTACTTAATAAATTTTTTTAGATTTAGCTTAAAAATGTAATCGTGTTAAATTCTGCAATGTTCATTTCCTGCATACATTCTTTCTTCGTTGTAAAAGACGAAGTCATGTTCTGCTTAACGTTTAATTTTGAATCTTAAGCATTTAATTTTTGCTTAAGTGCGTGTTTGATTGTAATTCGTGATGGCAGGCATACTCCAATTTTCGTTTTTAATTAACCTGGCAGATCATGATAACATCCGATCTGTCAACATGCGGTTTAAAATGAAAATATGGCTTCCTCTTGCTTAGCAGTCTAGGACATTGCTACAGCTAAAATATTTTTTGGGTCTTTAAATATTGTGCAAAAAAATCAGCCTATTGAGAATAAAAAACAAAACAGATCAACATTAAAAATTAATGATGTCATGTAAAATTTCAGTATATAGTCCGTAAAATTTCTCCAATGTTCATTCTGATTTGGCTGATCTAACTTAGAGGCTGAGCATTACTTGTAACATTTTAGGAGTAAACTACAGTAAGAGAAAATCTTTGTCTTCTCCTTCGAGCCTTGCTCTCTTCAGAGAACTTAGTCTTAAATGGAGAAAAATAATTTCCCGATACGTTACAAGAAGAATCGGGGAACCTTCAGAGAATTTAATAAGCCTCACAGAATCCTCCGATCCACTACAAGAAGAAATCGGAGCGTATTATAAGAGCAACTTCTGCGATTCCCTATACGGTACCAGATACACCAGAGTAACAAATCCGTTGCTGCCATGTAACCTAACCAAGGCCATAGCCGGAGAGGTTAACATTTATAAACTGCCGGAACCGGACCAGACCGGGTTTTTACTATCGGGTCCCAGCCCTAAGCCCGTAATAAAAGGAGGTAAATATGGTAAGTACTGTAAATAAGTAAGTAATATGGAAGTAAATATATCTACAGCTAGATGTAGAAATACATATATATATGTATATATATGATGAATAAAACCACGAAGGGAATTTCGTGAAAGAATTTTTCATGGATATATATATATATATATATATATATATATATACACACTGTATATGCATTTGAATTATATATATTTTTTTATATATATATACATACATATACAGCGTGTCCCAAAGAAATATATACCCACTTTGTTCGATAATACCAGCTATGAGGATAATAAATATATTACTTTTTATATGTTTTTTAATAAAGAATTTTCTCCTGAATCTAAATATGTAATTACTTTTATTAAAATTTGAAAAACAAAAACGTTACAGATGTTTAAATTATAATTATTATTTTCGAGACTTCATGTGCGATATTTTCTAATATTTTTGCACGTATACGAGATAAGTTTGAAACCGACGGCACTGTGCAAAACTTACAAAAACAACGTTCTGGAAGACGTCGAACATCTTAGATAAAGTGTCATTTAACCATGGAATTTGTAAATTTTTTGAATTAACTAATAATTACAACATTTATGCTTCAATATCAACACTAAACATAAGTATCTCAAAACAGTCGGTTAAACAGTCGGTTTAAATATGTAATTATTTTTATTAAAAATTGAAAAACAAAAAAGTTACTGATGTTTAAATTATAATTATTATTTTCGAGACTTCATGTGCGATATTTCTAATATTTTTGCACGTATACGAGATAAGTTTGAAACCGACGGCACTGTGCAAACTCACAAAAACAACGTTCTGGAAGACGTCGAACATCTTAGATAAAGTGTCATTTAACCATGGAATTTGTAAATTTTTTGAATTAACTAATAATTACAACATTTATGCTTCAATATCAACACTAAACATAAGTATCTCAAACAGTCGGTTAAAATATTAGAAAATATCGCACATGAAGTCTCGAAAATAATAATTATAATTTAAACATCTGTAACTTTTTTGTTCTTCAATTTTTAATAAAAATAATTACATATTTAGATTCAGGAGAAAATTCTTTATTAAAAAACATAAAAAGTAATATATTTATTATCCTCATAGCTGGTATTATCGAACAAAGTGGGTATACATTTCTTTGGGACACGCTGTATTTAAATATATATGATGAAGGTGAACATAATTAATATTACTGAGGATAATGACAAGGAACCATTCACATAAAAGCGAAGATGAATAATATGGGAGGCAAGGACAACACTGAAAATTCAGAGTATAAAAAAAACAACGAAGTAAAGTGCAATTACTTAAAGAACGAAAGAAAGAATTCAATTTCACAAAACCACTAAAGACTTGACAGAAAAAATAATGAATCAAAGAAATGCTGAAGTGCATTCGTGATATGGCATTCGTAATTATTGAAAAAAAGGATTAAGTAAATATGGCCCGAGATGACCGTAGCTCAGTGAGTAACACCGATTCCCTATACGCGAAACGAAGACACTGAGGTCGGAGATTCGATTCCCGACGGTGATAGTAATAATAATATGAAAGTTAGCGCAATGGACCGCATTAGTGTAGCCTGAGTGCTGTGCCAATTGTTTGGCCATTTTCAATGATTATTATCACCCTAAAAAAAATGTTTCATTCTTATGAGAACTGCAACTTGTAAGTATGGTACGAACTGCTGTTACTACTACTTTTCTGTGCGTAGACATTCAGCCAAAGAAAATGTCTAAAAATGACATTTCCACATTCCGACTGAAATGTACACAAAGAAGAAACGGGAAAATTCTAAATCCCAAATAAAAGCAGAGAACAAAACAGTTTCAAGAGAAGCTGAAAATCATAAAGGGCAAACCTCCAATCTTATAAGAAAAGAACAGAGTATTCACATCCACGTATCCCATCAGTACATCCAACATCCACCTATGTACCATCACCTTCAGCACATCCAAAAAATACAGTGGCTTGAAGGATAAGATCCTCAGTACTGACAAGTATAATGAATGACCCACTCGCTGACACCAGCCAGAAAGGCAATACCGAAAGAAAAGCCTACACTGAAAATAAAACTTTCTAAATTTAGAATTTATAACTTCTTTCTGAGGGTGCATTCTTGGGAAGTTTCCCTTCTTTCGGGTATCAAAGCTTCTCAGATGATATAGAGTAATAACTTCTTTTAATGATACGCAACTTCTTTAGATAGAAAAGGTGGTCTTCAAAATTTCTTTTTTGAGTGATTTGAGACAATAGAAAATAATATTTCTATGTATAGAAGGTTGCGGGAAGTCTTTATTTTATGTATATTAATTCTGTATCCTTAATAGTACACAAGCATATAACAACTGTAGAGTGACAAGGCAGAATGTAAATTACGAAACGTGCAGAATATAATTCAGGAAATAACCACAGCTGTTACAGCATTCTCTCGTTATTCGCTGATTTTTTACTCGCGGTTTCGACTATTCGCGGATTTTTGCCGCGAAAGTTTGGTTTGCACCACGCCACAGCATCTCGCTTGGTGGCTCTACTGACTGCGGAAGTTCTCGTGCTCCTTCCCCACGCTTACTCGGCCTCAGTTCATGCCGCGCCACTGTTATGTTTCGCATTATAACAGTGAACTATAGCTCCTAAACGTAAACAGACAACCTCGAGCCCTGCTGCTAATGCTATTAAAGTGCCTAAACGAGCAAAGAAAGTGATGACTCTGGTAGAAAAAGTAGAATTACTAGATAAAATTGCTGGAGACATCAATTTTGCGGCAAGCGGGAGAGCGCGGCCATCAGCGAATGAGGCCTTCAAGGTCGTGTTGGCATAGTGATTGTTCATTGCTTATTTCCTTTTATGCATGTTTAAAATATTTTCTTTGTTATTATTTATTCATACGGCGTACTTAATTCTGTTCATTATTTCTATAAATATATTTAAAATGCCTTGCAAGTATTTAGTTATGGATATTCTGCTCATTATTTACTTACGCACATGCTTAAAATGTCATCTAGGTAATTATTTTTAATTTTCGTAGGGCCTAGGTAATTCGATAAAGAGTATTCGCGGAGATTCTCGGCACGTATACCCTGCGAATAACGAGGGATGACTGTATAGTGTATAAGCTTATCGGAAAACATTTGCTTAACCATGAAAGTGACTGTGAAAACTGCATTGAAGACCAGGTGAGGAATATCAAAATGAGAAATACGTGCACAAGAGAAGCGACAGTAAACAAATCAAACCGTACAGTTGACATATTTATTTCAGACACAAAAAACTAAATTTGATCATTATGAACGTATAAACATATACAGACCCAGAAGGTACAGTGTTAGCTCCTTTGTTGTTTATAAAAAAGATTTCAGATATAATTACAGATCATTTCAGTTGTTAACATATATTTCGACAAAGGTTCCGTGACAAACATTCTGAATAACAAATATACCCCGCCAACTGCGATACTTCCAAGTTTTACCCACAACTCTAAAATACTGGATTGTTTACCTTTCACGCCTCACTTAACGCCCAAAGTTTTATAACTTCTCGAAAAACTCATTAACTTGACATATATACACAGGAGTATATATACACACACACACACACACACACACACATATAATATATATATTATATATATATATATATATATATATATATATATATATTATAGTTCACAATTATTAAACAAATCGCATTTTTCTTTCTTAGTTTTCCGCCAATTAATTAACCAACTTTTTCTTTGGAACGAGGAAGTAAGGGGTGGCCGACAGAGGAAAGTTGAACAGTTTTTCCTATAATTGGCGAGTTCTTTTCTAAGATTTATCGTGCGAACACGTTAATTAGCTTTATCATTACACCTCACGACACGCTTTCGAAATGTTCTTTTTATGCAAGAGGATGGGATTTATTTATATATATATATATATACAGGGTGGGCGGAAAGTAGCTCCCTATTTTGGATTGGTAAAAAAATACGTATATTATTCATTTATTTCAGAAGAAATAATATGAAAAGGTAGGCATACATAGTAGGTTTTCTCTAAAATTCAATGTGGGCTCCAACTCTTTCCACCAGCTTCTGGAGCCGCCCAGGAATGGCGTCCACTGACTTTAGCAGGAACTCCGGCGGGATGGAGGACATGACTTCCCGAATTCGGTCCTCCAGTTCTTCCAATGTCCTCGGTTTGGTGCGGTAGACTTCTTCCTTTACCCACCCCCAAAGAAAGAAGTCGCACGGTGTCAAGTCGGGGCTCCTGGCTGGCCATTGATGTGGACCACGACGACCCATCCAACGCCCAGGGAAGTGGGCATCCAGCCACTCACGGACAACAAGAGCGAAGTGCGGAGGGGCGCCATCTTGCATAAATATCAGATCGTCGATGTTCTCCCATGTGCTGACAACCGGCCAGACCTCGTTTCGCAACATAGCAAGGTACCGTTCAGCATTCATGGTGTTGCGCAGAAGGAACGGGCCCACAACCTGATCTGAAGTCATACCACACCACACCGTTACACTGAACCGATTTTGCCGTTTTTCAGCGGTAACCGTGCGACTTCTTTCTTTGGGGGTGGGTAAAGGAAGAAGTCTACCGCACCAAACCGAGGACATTGGAAGAACTGGAGGACCGAATTCGGGAAGTCATGTCCTCCATCCCGCCGGAGTTCCTGCTAAAGTCAGTGGACGCCATTCCTGGGCGGCTCCAGAAGCTGGTGGAAAGAGTTGGAGCCCACATTAAATTTTAGAGAAAACCTACCATGTATGCCTACCTTTTCATATTTTTTCTGAAATAAATGAATAATATACGTATTTTTTTACCAATCTAAAATAGGGAGCTACTTTCCGCCCACCCTGTATACATATATATATATATATAATATATATATATATATATATATATATATATATATATATATATATATATATGCATAACTTTTCAGGGTCGACCTGTATTCGACCTCTGCAGTATCCCGCCTCATTTGGTGAATTTGATGAAGGAGAAAGTTAGGGACTTTGCAACGGAACCTATCGAATTGATATCTGAAAGTAGCTGCGTTAGTGTATTGGAAGTTCCTCACTTCATTTGGATCCAGAAAAAAAGTATCTGTCCTTGTTAGACCGAGACAACAGTAGGCCTAATTGAAAATTTGAAAAAAAAAAAATTGTGGGTAATTGTTCAAGCACAAGTACAGCAATGTAACACTCTTTACATTTTTCTGGTAATTTTATGAAAAATGCGGTGTACACTATACTGTATAGTGTCCATTGTTACATGGTAACAGTTGCTAACTACATTCATAAACATCAACAAAGCAAACCTATTTTTTTAATACATAATGAATGTCAAAAGTAAAAGAAGCTGGGAAAATATAGAACCCACCATTAACACAATGCTGCTTCGATGTCATTATGTATACCAATCATAATTTTACTGTCATATGTGAAGGAATTTGTACAATAATTTCAATGGAAGCCGGTCTCTGTAGCCCAATCATATTGTACAGAATGCCGCAAAGCTGCTAGATAAATTTTGTATCCATAAATTTTAAATTAAGAAATATATGCGGTAAAACGAAATGGACAGCATACTGTACGCCAGGCGTAACGAGGGTATATATAATAACACTGTTATATTGCAATAAACATGAAGACTGTTGCAAATTACAGCCTTCAAATGTATGCGTGACT
>JAJOZX010000488.1:1225000-1267500 GCA_023014485.1 Bathynomus jamesi
TGATACATATATATATATATATATATATATATATATATATATATATATATATATATATATATCTATATATATAAGAGTTTTGAGAGGTAATTTAACAGTTCAGAAGTGGTGTGTCTTGGCATTCACTTAGGCAAGGGCAGGGCCGGCGAGAGCTGCCACGGGCCCTGGTGAAAGATTCGTGTTTAGGCCCCCCTGTTTACTCAGTATTTTATTATGAATGTTTTTTGTGTACATAACAAGCAAACTGATTATATGTCGAAGTCACTATTCAAAACATACAGTATGAATAAACAACTTAGAAGAAAATGACCAATTTATTTTTCGAATCAATTATATTAATTCTATCACCATACAATTTAGAAATGCAGTGCCAGTCCATACAGGCAAGACAATTGCTTACTGCAAGATTTTCATAATTAGAAGTGTAATTTCTTTGCCTTCTCTCTAGCAAAGTGGTAAATGATTCTAATGAAATTTAAAGTACGGGCTAACTGGCTTTCAATTACAATGGTTCTCAGATCTGTCAGTCGGTCTTGGGCATTGGTAAACCGCAGATAACATTTTATCTGTTTCAGTTTCACTATGATAATCTCTATAAAATGTATGTTCATTAATTATATTTCCTCTCTGTTATTTAATCAATTGCTTCATTAATATTTTTAGATTTTATCCCCCCTCTTTTCGGGCCCTCTAGAGGTCCGGGCCCCGGGGATTTAACCCGGCTTCCCCGCCCTCTCGGCGGCCCTGGGTGAGGGTTAGGTTAGGTTAAACTGGAAAAAAGAAAAGGCGCTTGCAAATGAATGTAGGTAACACTTAGCACTTGAGGGTGACACACTGTGTGCTTTAAGAGACTCTTAAAGAGAAAGACAAAGAGGAGATAATGTTAAGAAACGACTGTCTTTCACTCTTCGTTGCAGGTTCCCGAACACACACTTCTCTCTCCATTCCTCACTACACATGCATGCATCTTAATGAAACACTACACAATCTTTTCCAAAGTCAAAAAAAGAGAGTGACATCGTTTTCGTTCCTGATTTTTCTTCTCCAGTGGTTGGGGGGGGGGGGGGGGGTCGTCTTCCGGGCTTTCGGCCTTGGCCCCTTCCTCCTGCATAAAAAAATAAAAAATTAATTATTTAATACAATTAATACATAATAATATATCTATTCATTGGTCTCTCTCTCTCTCTGTATATACAGGGCGTCCCAAAAAAATGTATACACACTTTAAATAATTATAAAGGCAGTGTTTATTAAAATACATTTCATTTTCAAAATGTAATAGAATCTACAGACATTATTTAATTGTTTTGTCAACGCCTGTTTTCAAACTGACGTCCGTTCTGGTCCAGGCACTGCTGATAACGCGAAGCAATGGAATCGCAAACATCACGAAACATTTCGTTTGGTATTTGTGTGCATTCTCGTTCAATGGCTGCTCTCAATTCAGCGACTGTTGCAGGTTTTATAGCGTAGACTTTGTCTTTTAAGTATCCCCATAAAAAAAAGTCTAGTGGTGTGAGGTCTGGTGAACGCGGAGGGTATTCTACGAAACCCCTTCGTCCAATCCACATCAACATCGTGCCAAGTACCACTCGCAATACTCCACTCTTCGGTCCGGATCATCTTCATTAATAGCATGGACTAATCTTGGAATGTAACTTTTCCATTGACAGCGCTTCAAAATGCGTTGGACAGACGATTCTGAAATTCCTACCTCACGACTCGCTTGCCGCACAGATTTTCTTAGACTTTGGTGATACGTTTCCAGTACTCTTTCTTACTTTGTGGGGCTTGTCGATGTCCGTGGTCTTCCGGAACGCTTCTTGTGGACATTCTGAACAGTTCCATCGGCTTCAAACTTATCTCTAATTCGAGTGATGGTAAGTCGCGTTGGTGGATCTGTTTGAAACTCCCTCCTAAACTGTCTTTGCACTTCAACTGCGTTTTCACACTTCCATTAGCATTTTAGAATGAATTTCCTTTGTTCAAATCTTAGTCTGACTGCCATTATTAATTCTAATGGGTTTAACTTGGAAAGAAAGAAACATCAATTGAGCTATCAGCTGTTAAAGTGTGTATGCATTTTTTTGGGACGCCCTGTATATAATTATATATATATATATATATATATATTATATATATATACATATCTAATTTTTTTAAGTGTAAGTCTTAAGAAATCTCATTAATAGCCAAAGTTTGACAGAAAAAAATCGTTTCAGAAATCTAAAATGAAGAAGGTCCTTCGGTTTTCATTGAATCTTTTTCTAATTTTCTCTTTCAGTCAGCGTATCTATCTATCTATCTATCCATTCTATCTATTCATCTATTTTATTTATTTATATATGTACATATTTATTTGGTTATCTAGTTATCCATTTATATGTACAGTCATCCATCGTTATTCGCAGATTTTTGCCGCGAAAATTTGCACCACGCCACAGCATCCCGCTTGGTGGTTCTACTGACTGTGGAAGTTCTCGCGCTCCTTCTCCACGCTTACACGGCCTCAGTTCGTGCCGCGCCACGACCGAATAAGCATACATTGTCTGTGTTACTGTTATTTTTCGCATTATAACAGTCAACCATGGCCCTTAGCGTAAACAAACAACCTCCAGCCCTGCCGCTAATGCTAGTAAAGTGCCTAAACGAGCAAAAAATGTAGACTCTGGTAGAAAAGGTAGAATTACTATATAAAATTGCTGTAGACATTTGTTTTGAGGCATGCGGAAGAGCGTACGGCCATCAGCGAGTGAGGCCTTCAACATCGTTTTGGCATGGTGATTGTCCATAGCTTATTTCTTTTTATGCATGTTTAAAATATTTTCTATGTTATTATTTATGCATACAGCGTACTTAATTCTGTTCATTATTTCTATAAATATATTTAAAATGCCTTGCAGGTATTTAGTTATGCATATTCTACTCATTATTTACTTACGCACGTGCTTAAAATGTCATCTAGGTAATTATTTTTAAATTTCGTAGGGCTTGGGTAATTCCTTAAAGAGAATTGGCGGAGATTCTTGGCACGTATACCCCACGAATAATGAGGGATGAGTGACTGTACATTCATGGAGCCACGATACAGTTCAGTAGGATAGTGGCAAAAAAGATTTTTCCGGGTGGGGGAGGTGGAGTTGTGGCACTGGCACTGAGTGGAGCCGTTGAGGGGTGACAAAAATGAACATTTTTAATAATGTTTAATACCTTTAATCTTCCAAGGGTCCAATTAGTGTTTTTAATTCGTTGGTGGCTCTTTTAGTCACCAAAAGAAACACGGAATAGTGCATCCCATAGTGCCAACCTTCAGCCCCCTCTGTTGCAGCCCCCACCCTCTTTGTTGCAAGGCACCCCCGAAATGGGGTAGCAACAAGGGTTATGCAACTTGGAGGCGGAGTTATCCCCCAAGCTGCAATGAACCCCCCAAAGGGGAAGACCTAACTTAAGAGAGAAGAGAGAGGAGTAGCGGTGTTCGCTCGGCAGCTGCCAAGCGCATATGAAGACTAGCCGAGCGGCCGCTGTCTTATAGGATCCCTAATCAGCCAGTTGGCTTAATCAGCCAGTGCCGCCGTGCATCATCAGCCAGTTGGATTAATCAGACAGTGCACACGGGCACCATCGGCACAGTGTACACTGTTTATGTGCGTCGTGCGTTAAAAGGAGGAGGGTTCGACCCCGGTGCGTCCTTCAGCGGCCGAGATAGCCAGGGTGCCCTAATGATCCGTGTTAAACCGTAGGTCTAAGGTGGGGCGTAAAACACCGAACAATTCGTACGGGGAGCAAAGGCATGCCTATATATGCAAATTTCCGGAAAAAATTTCATCTAAAAATCGTGATTGATATCCAGGGTGCCCTAATGATCTGTGTTAAACCGTAGGTCTAAGGTGGGATGTAAAACTTCGAACAAATCAGACGGAAAAAAAGAAAAAACGAAGAAAAAAATCGGGTTCGAGAAGGCGCGGATGCTAGCCAGAGAACAATTCGTACGGGGCGTACAACTTCGAACAACTCGGACGGGGAAAAAAAAAGAAAAAAATGGGTTTAACATCATGCACAGCGTCTCGTGGCTCGATCAGTTGGGGCGCCTCCCGACAGTGCTGAGACTCCGCTGAGTCCGGACACAAGTGCTTCCTAGAGCTGGGCGGCTCTCTTCCCTGTATTTTATGTCACGACGATACATGGGTCAGCCACCTCTGTGGAAAAATCAGCATCCTAAAAGGGTATCTTTACGGCTAACCGCGTCCGCCCATACCTCAGGTTCGAAAAAGTATCGATTAAATTAAACCTTAAACTTAGGGTTCTCAAAACTTGGCCGCTATTAATTATATTCACTTACAATTAAATAATTCTTAAGGCAAGCTTAAACTCTTTATTCGATAGATTTAAATTAATTGGTTAGATGTAATAAAAACAAAACCACGCGTTAAATAACTAAGTAAATAATTAGAAATAAATTTGTTTAATTTAGATTGAAGTTGGGTAGATTTATATTTAGAACTCTGACATTTCTCATAATTATTCATTTAAATTATTTTATATCAATGTAAACCCCGTTAATTTCTTCATATATATACGTGTATATATATATATATATATATATATATATATATATATATATATATATATATCATCATTTACATTTAAAAATAAATCTCTCTCTCTCTCTCGGGCGAATACAGAAACGATAAACAGAACGCTTCTCCACGAATGGATTATCTTTGTTTTTATCTATTCTATCTGCTCAAATATCATCCATCTATTCTATCGCTCAAATTGTCACAATATCAACGATATTGGATCCTTGTACCCTTGTTCCATCTCTCTCTCAAGCCCCTGCAGACCACAGCTTTCTTATCGCGATATCATATTCAGTGATCCAGTACATCACGACTCATTGTTTTTATCTATTCCTTCTGCTCAAATATCATCCACTTTCAAAGTACCATCATATATATATATATATATATATATATATATATATATATATATATATATATATAATATATATATATACACACACACACATATTGTTTATTTCTTTATCAGCAAATCTCACACATACTTTTTCTCAAGCATACGCGGAATGTACAGGATATCACGAAACCCCCCCCCCTCTCTCTCTCTCTCTCTCTCTCTCTCTCGTGAGTCTATATATGTGAATTTCCTGAAGAAAAAAGCTCATCTAAATATTCTGAAAACTACTAAAAGAAATGTACACAAAATTTATAATCACATCAAACTGTATTAATTAACCCTTGGCTGTTCATTCGCCCAATGATTCGCAAAGGCTGCCACATTTAATGTTTTTCCAACATTACAAATAATTTCAGGGCAAAGTCGTTTTTCTGTGATGTTTTTATGAAAATATATATACCGTATATATATATATATATATATATACAGTATACACCTACCTGTCATATATTCTGTCCGCTATTATTGTTTAATTATATTCACTTACAATTAAATAACTCTTAAGGCAACCTTAAACTCTTTATTCGATAGATTTAAATTAATTGGTTAGAGGTAGTAAAAAACAAGCCAAGCACAAAGCAAAGTGAAGAGACCCCCCTTTCTTAACAGATTTTAAAGTTTTAGAAACTAAACTTGGAATGTACTTATAGAAATGTGTTACCTCACGTTGGGGGAGGACCCCGTTATTGCGACACTCGGTCATGATGCTTATCTGTTTATTTCTCTCCCTCTCTCTCTCTCTGGCTAATCTGAACCTTCCCCCGTTTATCTGCCACCCCCCAGATTAACCACCTGTTCACTTTGAAGGTCTAACCAGCCATTTGGTATAATTAAAAAATAATAATAACGTTTTACATATACCGCCAAAGGATTTAAATAAAACATCACCACATCACTCTTTATTTACACAAATTATTTAATTCACTTTCACAAAATATATTGAAAATAAATATTACATTCCTATACAAGCGGTGGAATATATACGTTACCTAACCATACAAAACATCACACGGACTTGTCCTGAAAAAAAAAAATAAATAAAAAACAGCAATCCGATAATCAGTCCGAATTTGAAAAAGTATAATTAGTGTCCTCCACAAGTATTTTTACTTTAATCCGTACAAAGCATGACACGGAGTTGCCCTGAAAAAAATAAACAACAACAATTGCACACCTATAATATATATATATATATATGTATGTATATATATATATAGTAAAAATCAAATTTGAAGAGGAATTACTTCCTAACTTTGGTCAAAACTTTTTATACTTCATAAACTATTGTCTTAAAAAAAGAACGTTCGACTTTAAATTAACTTAAAATTATAAAACGGACTAAAACTACAAAACGAAGCATGTAAATCCATTATTTACATCCCGCCAAAAAAATAATCTTTACATTTCTCTTTATTATTCTATTTACACACGCTCCACTGTACTTTATAAATACGTGTAGACGTGACCGCGAAAATACCCACTTGGAGACGAAATGTGATGAGCGCCATCTTGAGAAAACGGCTACATAATTTGATAAGGAATGAGAAGCGAAATTGCTTGCAAATGGGTAACACAATGCATCTTGCTATTTATATAATCGAACCGGCCGTACAAAGCATGACACGGAGTTGCCCTCAAAAAAATAAACAACAACAATTAGCACACCTATAATATATATATATATATATAATATATATATATATATATATATATATATATAAATTAAAAATCAAATTTGAAGAGGAATTACTTCCTAACTTTGGAGAAAACATATGCAAAACGGGGCCAGTATCCGTTAAATAAGTCTTACTTGGCACAGCGCTCACCCAAATGATGCGGCCAATTGTTCTAACTCTTTTATTATTATTATTACCATCATCGGGAATCGAACCCCAGACCTCAAAGCCTTCACTTCGCGTACATGAAGAAGGTATCCACCCACTGAACATTTCCTTTGCATTCGCATATTTAGATTAAAGATCTGCTTCCCTCACAGATAAATTATTTGTAATTTTTTTTTTTCAGAGTAGCACTTCTTGAGGATTTTATATATATATATATATATATATGTATACAATCAAGAATAATGTTAGTATAAGAAATACTGAAGCTGCTCTAGTCTCTCTCTCTCTCTCTCTCTCTCTCTCTCTCTCTCTCTCTCTCTCTCTCTCTCTCTCTCTCTCATGTATACATTCCATACTGTAACCCGTAAATAAAAATAAAAAGTGCCAGTTTGATTACATCATTAAGCTTTATTAAGTTTAACTCTTTAAATAATGCACTAGGGTGATCAAGGAAATCGCCATCAGATAAATAACCTTATTGCTCTTTTTGGATGACAAAGATACCGTTTTATGCGTTGTTAGTAGAGTTTCCCCATACAAGGGTGCACTACGTTATGTAAGGAAGAGCAAGATTATGATTACGAAATAGTCAATAAAACCTGTTTAGGGACGACATTTCTGAGTTTAAACATTTAGCATCACTCCTTGAATTCTTTTTCGCGACATAATTTACATGATCACTCCATTGCAAATTCTTATCTAGCATTACATCACGAAATTTTCAAGTACACTCCTTCATAGCAATTTCATTAGCATTAAGTTCATCAAGATATACATTTCTTTTGTTAATAAAATCATGAAATTTGTTTTAATGGTATTCAGTAAGAGTTTATTGGTGGTCAACCATTTTATTACACTGTTGAATTTTGAATTAAATATATTCTTAGCTGAATTAACATCTTTGCAAGAAAAAGACAGTTGTATTATCTGCAAACATTATGAAGTTCAGTTTACAATATGAGTTGAAGGCGTAATTGGATTGTTCATATATATATATATATATATATATATATATTAATGATACTCGTTCCAGAAAGAAACAATTTTTTCCACCACAAATTTTACTGCGGAGATGACTCAGTTGGAGAAAGGAAACATGGCAATAAGAATGGTTATTTGTGCAAATAATACTGGCCAACAAAATGAAACTTTTTTTTCCCATCACAAACATGATCACACATTTCTTAATGCATTTTTCGCGCTGATTCCGAATCTGGTTTTATTTCTTTTATAGCACGTATAGTTATATAGATACGCTGGTTTTGATATTTTTAAGTTTTTGATATTGCTATAAGAAAATTTCTGGATGTATAGATCACACTTAGGAATGCTATAAACAACAAATACATCATATACCTTATTCAATGTACTTATAAATAAAGAATATATACATTATTTTATTAAAAGCGCTGTGAGTGTGATTTCCTTTTGTAAATTTGGCCTGGATTGTCACGATACAGCATCCAACAATGGTCCGCCATCATGCTTTCACTCCAATATCCTTGGTAGCGCTTCTCCATCATCTGAATATCTTGATGGAAGCGCTCTCCTTGCTCGTCACTCACTGCACCAAGGTTTTCAGGAAAGAAATCTAAGTGGGAATGCAGGAAGTGAATTTTTAACGACATTCGACACTCCATTTCTTTGAAGGCATCAAGGAGGTTCTTGACTCCATCCTTATACGCAGGTGACTTGTTGCTTCCAAGAAAGTTTTCACATATCCATTTGAACGCCAGCCAAGCCTTCAATTCCAGCGGACTTAGGACTTTTTCAAATTCAGTGTCATTCAAAACCTCCCTTATTTGTGGCCCAACAAAAATTCCTTCCTTCAATTTTGCTGCAGTAACCTTCGGAAATTTCCTTGAAAGGTATTGGAACCCTTCAGAATTGACTTTACCCATTGCTTTAACAAAATTCTTCTTTAAACCAAGTTTAATGTGAAGAGGTGGCAGATAGATCTTTTGGGGATCCACTAAAGGGACAGACTGGACATTGCTCATCCCTGGGACATATGTATACCTAAGTGTCCAGTCACTTTTGGTGTAATGTTCTATAGTGGCGCGACTGTCCCACAGGCAAAGGAAACAACAAAATTTTGTGAATCCTGACTGCATACCCATAAGCATTCCTATAACTTTTAGATCTCCACAAACATTCCATTGATGACTGTCGTATTTGATTGCCTTAAGTAGTATATCCATATTGTCATATGTCTCTTTTAGGTGGACGGAATGGGCAATGGGGATGGATGGCATTATATTACCATTATGCAAAAGAACTGCTTTCAGGCTTCTCTGCGAGGAATCAATAAAGAGGCGCCACTCAGATGCCACATACGTCTGAGATATGGCTGTAAATAGTCCATTGATGTCATGACAATAACAGAGAGGACCGTCTACTGAAAAGAATGCTGTTAATTCAAAATTCCGCTTTCGGTAGTAACTAATACGAACATTGTTCTCAAGTAAATTGTTCTCGTTTAGTCTTGAGGCGAGAAGCTCTGATTTCTCTTTAGACAGCGATAAGTCTCTAACAAGATCATTCAACTGTCCTTGGGTTAACTTTTTAGGCTCTAAATGTCTACCTTCAAAAGTGTACTCTGGTTCTGTAGATGGTCCGGAAACGCCAGTTGCACCTTCATCACTTTCCATGTCATCTATGATAGAATCTAGCCTATCACTTGGAGGAATTGGAATGGGCAATGTTTCATCATATTTTACTGGTCTACGTGCTGAATCCAAGTTTGGATATACAATCTGGTGTTTGTTCTTGGCAGAAAACCCCATTAAGTTCACACTACAAAAATAACAGTCTTCATGATGATCTCTCGGCTCCCTCCATATCATGGGTATGGCAAATGGCATTGAAGCTTTCTTTTTGTTAAGCCAATCACGTAATCCATTTGAACAGCCAGAACAGATTTGATGTGGCGCCCATGGTTTATCTTGGTCACCTAGATGTCAACCAAAGTATAGCTTGTACAGGGTGTCCCGTAAGTCTGGACCCATAGGGAAAAATAATAAAATTACAAAATAGTCCAAAAATTTATTTATAATATATTTTTTTATTATTTTTATTATTATTTTTATTATTTTTTTATTATGATCTTACTCCGCTGGAGTTTTATTTGTGGGGCCACTTGAAAGCCAAAGTGTACGAGGTCAAACTTCAGAACATTTTCCACCTTAAAGCACGCATTGTGGAGGCGTGTCAAGAAATTTCTGCGACTGTGATTCAGAAAGTGCTGTCGCAGTGGAGATTACGTCTTCAACTATGTGTGCGACACAACGGCGGACACTTTGAACAGATTATGTAATAAATTTTTGGACTATTTTGTAATTTTATTATTTTTCCCTATGGGTCCAGACTTACGGGACACCCTGTATATTTTCTTAATGTCGGTTGCAATACTTCGTCGCTGTGTTTTAGTTGTCAACTGGCCGCATACGAAACAGAACTTGTCGGGGTCATTCCTACATTGTCGAGACATGTTGACTGACCTGAGCAAACTATAAATTCAAAAAAAATGTACACCAACTTGACACAACAAGTTCTTGGACTGGACTGATCTTTTGACACACAAAGCACGGCGTTGTTGCCTGAATCACAATGCTGCTAGACGTAAAAGATCACACCTGAAATACATAAGATGTATAATTAAGATAATTGAAATAAATAAGATGAATAAACTAAAAAAACACAATAAAATAAATACAATCAAATATTGAAATATTAGTATTTTGCCTATTTAAAATGGTTAAATCTGTGTAGTTATATATATGCCTTCATCTTGAAAACTATACGTGCTAGAAAACATCTGAATGCAGTTTTGGAATCAGCGTGAAAAATGCTATCCAGCCACCACAAATTTTACTCTGATGAAAAATCTTTGTTGACCAGTGTAATCTCCATGTGTGTCATAAGAAAGTATTAAATTTGCTTCTGGGAATATCACTATGCGTATCAATATTTTTATTATGTTGATAATTCACGACTGTGCTAAATTCCTGTTACTTAAACTTGAAAATAGGAACAAATGACCACAAATTTGTGTAATAATAATAATTCACCGTACCACTAAGATAAGAAATTACTACATAAATACTACCTAATTTAATCAAATATAAAAACAGGATAAAAACTAGCCTACTGTTTCACAGGACAGCGTTATCACAGTCTCATAACCACTAGTATAATTAAACTTCCATCGAAGGACTTTCAATTTTGGAATTGTTTTTATATAGTTATCTAAGCGAAAGCTTTATACTGCCCCAAATTTCAACGATACTCGTCTCTAAATTCTATTAAAAACTCACGCAGTCCCTTAGCCACAACCTCACTACAAACCTCGTCATGATATACAGGGTGTACATAAAGTCAGGATCTATTTTTGTGAAGCACTTGGAAATTATATGGAATTCAATCATAAAATGATAAAGTGGTAACATTTATTAAAGAATTAAGAGTAGGATTCGACGTGACGCCCATCAGTATCCCTGCACAGCTCAAATCGTTCCGCAGCATTTCTAAACACATTCTGGAGCATTTGCGGGGTTATGTTATCTGCAGCAGTTCGTATACGTGTACGACTGTACGTAAGTTTTCAAGACTCGTAATCTTCGTCTGATAGACGTGCGATTTGATAAAGCCCCATGCAAAAAATCTAAAGGAGTTAAATCTGGTGATCTCGCTGGCCAAGGTCTGTTGCTTCCGCGTCCGATCCAGCGATTTGGAAAACGTCCATTTAGATAATCCTGAACAATTTTGGCATAGTGACAAGGAGCACCATCATGTTGATAGACGACGGTACTAACAATCCTATCCCCGTCGTCTATCAACATGATGGTGCTCCTTGTCACTATGCCAAAATTGTTCAGGATTATCTAAATGGACGTTTTCCAAATCGCTGGATCGGACGCGGAAGCAACAGACCTTGGCCAGCGAGATCACCAGATTTAACCCCTTTAGATTTCTTTGCATGGGGCTTTATCAAATCGCACGTCTATCAGACGAAGATTACGAGTCTTGAAAACTTACGTACACGTATACGAACTGCTGCAGATAACATAACCCCGCAAATGCTCCAGAATGTGTTTAGAAATGCTGCGGAACGATTTGAGCTGTGCAGGGATACTGATGGGCGTCACGTCGAATCCTACTCTTAATTATTTAATAAATGTTACCACTTTATCATTTTATGATTGAATTCCATATAATTTCCAAGTGCTTCACAAAAATAGATCCTGACTTTATGTACACCCTGTATATTAATGTAGAGGTAAAAATACTTTAGCGCATCCATGATGACAAGGTTTACACTCTCAGCCGCAGGGTACGAGTCGTCTACGTGAGAAAATACACGTCTAAGATCCAGGGCTTGCAGCGGTCAACTGAGCACGAAGTGGGTAGAGATATGCCCAGGCAGTAACAGGAGTCACGTGACCGATCATACAGGGGACGGAGCTTAGGACAGATAATTCAAATGATTGAATTTATTAATATCTTACTACTTGTTAATTTCTGAAAGAAAGAATAAGCGCGAGATAACCCATTATAAAAGTTACGCTAGGAAATCCTGGGGTACTGGGTCACAATAGTACCCCGGTTAGAGTTTAAGGGTTAAACTTACAAAAAACTCATAATAATTTTGACACTACGATTTCAACGTTTTACACACTTCTCTGTTCATAGTCAAGCATAGGCGTAAGTTTTCTTCAAATCTGATATTAAGTCAGTTTAAAAATTAAGCTTACACAATGTTTAGTAACTTTAAACTTGCTTTTTGTTATGTATTAAAACCAATTACTTATTTGAGGTTTGATAGTTCTTCCTCTTTCGAGCTCTGTTATCTGAAAGCTCTTCACTCTGTAGTCCTTAAGGTTTTCATTCCTATTTATTAATGTTGCCTTTTAAAGGATTGGACGTAGAAATTAATTCTTACTGTGGTAACTTTATTCCAAATGAAAGGAGTTACGTTTCTTTAGAGGAGTATCGAGTTGGTGAAGGAGAGAGTAGGTCTTTTCTTACAAATTCCACTTTTATAGTATTCAGTTCTTGAGTGAAATCCTATCACTGCTAAATTTTACATATAAGTTTTATGTCAGTTAGGCATTTGAACGAAGCGTTTTTGTAACACTGAATTCGATGTGTAACATTAGCGTAACTTCTACAGATTGATATATATAATGCTAATAGCTCTGGCTGATGAATTTATGTTAACACAAGAAATAACAGAAAACACAAGAAAAAACAAATGCATAGATTTGGTGATCACAAACGACAGCAACCTAATAGATACACAAATTAATAGATAATGTAGAAATATCCCCAACTATAATATCGAATCAAAACATTGAAATAACAACCAATATAGAAGCAACAAGAAAGGAAAGAACACGAACAACAGAAAGAAGCAATCTCGAAATTTTTAATTTTCACACCAAAGGTATAAATTGGGGAGATGTTGCATCCAGCACGGAAGTAATAGATTGGAAATCCATCTTCGTGGCCAGGTCAACGGAAGAGATGATAATGACCTTAGAGGAGAAGATGCTGAAAATTGTGGAAAGACGTCCCAAAAATACAAGAAATGGGAAAGAGAAGCAGGTTCGAGAGACAAAAAAGGTCATTGTTGAGGACCACCAACATACAGTGGTCAGATACAGGTGAGATCATCGTGGAAGGAACAAAGGTACAGGGATCAAATATCGTAGACATACCAATATTATCTTAAGGAAACGCCTAATTCTTAACGCAACTTACCTGAACCTAACCTAACTTATACTTCTTTAGGGTGAATTTCACACTTAAACACATGAAATGAATGAATGATGCAAATCCACAAGGAAAAAGAAGAAATGTTTCCAAGTCCTTTCATGTAATCAGCAGTACACCTTGTCGGGGAATGGAGAAGGCGAGTGACGAAAATATATACATATGTACAACGGAACAGAGAAATAAAGAGATTAGCACGTGGTTAACAAGCAATGGTTAAAAGCGAAAGACATTTTAACAAGATATTGTTAATTTTATACACGCCATATTCTATTCCTACTACTACTAATGGGAAAAACCTTGGTTTAACTTTACTTGTTCTAATGCTAGCAGCAACAGAGAGGAGTTTTTCAGAAATTGCCGTCGCCATCCATCTCCTGTCACATTTGTGCCCGGAACCGGAATCGTGCAAAATCTGTTCTTCGAGTCGCCAAAATTTCCATCATAAGCCATGCGTGGTGGTGCTTCCAGGCTTTGTCAAAAATAAAGGAGATAGTCCTGAACTTACATACCTCTAACAAACCTCCTCCATTCCAGCCTACCTTTTTTATACAGGAAGGAATGGCCAGGGGCGAATGTCAGCAGAAAAGCTCCCCCATTGAAGAAGAAGTTGACACCCAAAATCAAGGTCCAGGGTTTTCGAGATGCTTATATACTCTCACCAAAACTATGCAGTTGTTTTTTCTTGTGTTTTCTGTTATTTCTTGTGTTAACATAAATTCATCAGCCAGAACTATTAGCATTATATATATCAATCTGTAGAAGTTACGCTAATGTTACACATCGAATTCAGTGTTACAAAAACGCTTCGTTCAAATGCCTAACTGACATACAACTTATATGTAAAATTTAGCAGTGATAGGATTTCACTCAAGAACTGAATACTATAAAAGTGGAATTTGCAAGAGAAGGCCTACTCTCTCCTTCATCAACTTAAAACTCCTCTAAAGAAACGTAACTCCTTTCATTTGAGAATAAAGTTACCACAGTAAGAATTCATTTCTACGTCCAATCCTTTAAAAGGCAACATTAATAAATAGGAATGAAAACCTTAAGGACTACAGAGTGAAGAGCTTTCAGATAACAGAGCTCGAAAGAGGAAGAACTATCAAACCTCAAATAAGTAATTGGTTTTAATACATAACAAAAAGCAAGTTTAAAGTTAACTAAACATTGTGTAAGCTTAATTTTTAAACTGACTTAATATCAGATTTGAAGAAAACTTACGCCTATGCTTGACTATGAACAGAGAAGTCTGTAAAACGTTGAAATCGTAGTATCAAAATTATTATGAGTTTTTTGTAAGTTTAACCCTTAAACTCTAACCGGGGTACTATTGTGACCCAGTACCCCAGGATTTCCTAGCGTAACTTTTATAATGGGTTATCTCGCGCTATTCTTTCTCTCAGAAATTGACAAGTAGTAAGATATTAATAAATTCAATCATTTGAATTATCTGTCCTAAGCTTCGCCCCCTGTATGATCGGTCTTGTGACTCCTGTTACTACCTGGGCATATCTCTATCCCCTGCGTGCTCAGTTGACCGCTGCAAGCCCTGGATCTCAGACGTGTATTTTCTCACGTAGACGACTCATACCCTGCGGTTGAGTGTAAACCTTGTCATCATTGACGCGCTAAAGTATTTTTACCACTACATTAATATATATCATGACGAGGTTTGTAGTGAGGTTGTGGCTAAGGGACTGCGTGAGTTTTTAATAGAATTTAGAGACGAGTATCGTTGAAATTTGGGGCAGTATAAAGCTTTCGCTTAGATAACTATATAAAAACCGTTCCAAAATTGAAAGTCCTTCGATGGAAGTTTAATTATACTTGTGGTTATGAGGCTGTGATAACGCTGTCCTGTGAAACAGTAGGCTAGTTTTCATCCTGTTTTTATATTTGATTAAATTAGGCAGTATTTATTTACTAATTTCTTATCTTAGTGGTACGGTGAATTATTATTATTACACAAATTTGTGGTCATTTGTTCCTATTTTCAAGTTTAAGTAACAGGAATTTAGCACAGTCGTGAATTATCAACATAATAAAAATATTGATACGCATAGTGATATTCCCAGAAGCAAATTTAATACTCTTATGACACACATGGAGATTATTTGCACAAATAACCATTCTTATTGCCATATTTCTTTTTTCCAACTGAGTCATCTCCGCAGTAAACTTTGTGGTGGAAAATGTTTTTTCTTTGTGGAACGAGTATCATTAGTATATATATATATATATATATATATATATATATATATATATATATATATAAACAATCCAATTACGCCTTCAACTCATATTGTAAACTGAACTTCATAATGTTTGCAGAAGATACAACTGTGTCTTTTTCTTGCAAAGATGTTAATTCAGCTAAGAATATATTTAATTCAAAATTCAACAGTGTAATAAAATGGTTGACCACCAATAAACTCTTACTGAATACCAGTAAAACAAATTTCATGATTTTATTAACAAAAGAAATGTATATCTTGATGAAAATTTCGTGATGTAATGCTAGATAAGAATTTGGAATGGAGTGATCATGTAAATTATGTCGCGAAAAAGAATTCAAGGAGTGATGCTATAATGTTTAAACTCAGAAATGTCGTCCCTAAACAGGTTTTATTGACTATTTATCATATTCTTGCTCTTCCTTATATAACGTAGTGCACCCTTGTATGGGAAAACTCTACTAACAACGTATAAAACGATATCTTTGTCATCCAAAAAGTGCAATAAGGTTATTTATCTGATGGCGATTTCCTTGATCACTCTAATGCATTATTTAAAGAGTTAAACTTAATAAAGCTTAATGATGTAATTAAACTGGCACTTTTTATTTTTATTTACGGGTTACAGTATGGAATGTATACATGAGAGAGAGAGAGAGAGAGAGAGAGAGAGAGAGAGAGAGAGATACTGGATCAGCTTCAGTATTTCTTATACTAATACTATTCTTGATTACATATATATATATATATATATATATATATATATATATATATATAAATAATCTTCAACAAGTGCTACTCTGAAAAAAAATTATAAATAATTTATCTGTGAGGGAAGCAGATCTTTAATCTAAATATGCGAATGTAAAGAAAATGTTCAATGGGTGGATACCTACTTCCTGTAAGCGAAGTGAAGGCTTTAAGGTCTGGGGTTCGATTCCCGATGATGGTAATAATAATAATAAAAGTTAGAACAATTGGCCGCATCATTTGGGTGAGCGCTGTGCCAGTAAGACTTATTTAACGGATTTGGCCCCGTTTTGCACGTTTTCTTCAAAGTTAGGAAGTAATTCCTCTTCAAATTTGATTTTTACTTTATATATATATATATATATATATATATATAATATATATATATATATATATATCTATATATATATATATAGGTGTGCTAGTTGTTGTTGTTTATTTTTTTCAGGGCAACTCCGTGTCATGCTTTGTACGGCCGGTTCGATTATTTAAATAGCAAGATGCATTGTGTTACCCATTTGCAACCAATTTCGCTTCTCATTCCTTATCAAATTATTGTAACCATTTTTTCAAGATGGCGCCCATCAAATTTCGTCTCCAAGTGGGTATTTTCGCGGTCACGTCTACACGTATTGAAAAGTACAGCGGAGCGTATGTAAACAGAATAATAAAGAGAAATGTAAAAGATTATTTTTTTGGCGGGATGTAAATAATGGATTTACATGCTTCGTTTTGTAGTTTTAGTCCGTTTTATAATTTTAAGTTAATTTAAAGTCGAACGTTCTTATTTTAAGGCAGTAGTTTATGAAGTATAAAAAGTTTTGACCAAAGTTAGGAAGTAATTCCTCTTCAAATTTGATTTTTACTCTCTCTCTCTCTCTCTCTCTCTCTCTCTCTCTCTCTACATATATATATATATATATATATATATATACAGTCGAACTTCGATATAAGCAAGTTTTTGGGACCAAGAAAAAATTAACTTATAGAGGATAATTTGCTTATATAGAATACGTCCAGAATATATGCACGTACACCATATAGTACAACAGGTTATTGAATATTAAAAGGACCTACTAACTGTATGAATGCAATAAAAGGCAAAAAAACACAAATGTATAAAACTACAATTTATTTAAAAATTACATTAAAATTAGAACATTTATTTAAAAATTTGATGAAAATTAGAACATATCACAATAAGAAAATACAGTACATAGGTAGAGAATTATACAAGTACAGTACATAAATTGTTAGCACCTATGTTAATTAAAATAATCACTAATAGTGGTTTGTTTTTTAGCAGTTTTGTGAATGATAAAATTTTGGAGTTCTTTCTGGGTTTCTTTTAATTCCAGAGTGCTTAGGTCATTGGTTTCTAAAACTTTTCTTATTTCATCTAACATGTTTAAGGCCTGTAATAGGGTTGGCGTACAAGTCTCTTCAACTTCATGATCGTGTTCTTCGTTTTCGGAGATTTCAGAACCTTCTGAGAAACATTCTAAGTTTCTATCACATTGAATAAAATCTTCATTCAAACTGGTGATAACCTCCTCAACAGTTTCAACTTCACATTCATGACTTATTGCAGTTTGGAGAGTAGGAAAACATTTTTTGAAGCAGTTTTTAATGCTGGTTGGGGCTACATTAGCCCAAGCACCTTTAAGCGTAAAAAGGGCATCTAAAACCGTTACGGACTTTACTCCACTTTCCATAGTATCATCTTGCCCAGAATCCAGTCGTGCCACTAGCTCTTTCATCAACTTTTTGCGATAGTGCGCTTTGAGGCAACGAATGATTCCAGCATCCATCGGCTGGATTAGAGATGTCGTATTAGCTGGTAGGTACAGGATTTCTACGTTTGTTGCCACATTCACTTTTGGGTGTGCGGGACATTGATCGAGCTACAGCCAAATTTTTCTTTTGTTGCGTCTCATTTTCTCATCCAATTTCATCAGCCAATCAGTGAATAAAATCTTTGTCATCCAGGCATTCGAATTTGCCTCGTATTGAACGGAAAGACTGTTATTCTTGTTTTTGAAACATCTGGGATTTTTACTTTTTCCGATCACTAGCAGGGGTAATTTTTCAGTTCCTGTCATGTTCGCAGCTACCAGAACAGTTAATCTTTCCTTTTTCTTTTTACCACCACTGACTTCTTCACCCTTTTTGGCTAATGTGCTATCTGGGGTAGCTCTGTAATACAAGCCCGTTTCATCGGCGTTAAAAATTGAATCCTTTGAATAGCGTTCTAAGAGTTCAGGTAAAACATCTTTCTGCCAATCGTTTGCGGCACTAGAATCGGCATCCACTTTTTCTCCGTGTTCACGCTTGAAAACAATGTTGAATCTTTTTTGAAATTTTTGAAGCCAGCCTTGAGAAAAAGCGATGTCATCAAAACCCCCATAAAGTTCTTTTGCTAGTGACTTGGCTTTCTCGATCAAAATTGCTCCGGAAATTTCAGCTTTCTTCTCTCTCATGACAACAAACCACTCATAAAGCTTGTGCTCCAAATCTGGGAGAACACCTTCTCTCTTCCTCTTACGAAGCAAATTTCCATTTTGTATTCGAAGCTGGTTTAACTCGTCCTCATTCTTCATCCATCGGGTTATAAGGCACTGGTTAATTATAAATTTTTGAGCCACATAGGCTCTCTGTTCACCATTGTTTACAGCCTTGATGACATCGAGTTTGAACTCTAGAGAAAAATTGTTCCGTTTAGAAGCCATTAATAATATCTAACGAACGATGATTGAGCACACAAAACTGATCCAGAGAGGCTAAATTCTAACCTAGAATCGGAAAATAAATTAATGATGTGTAGCGACACAACTCAAACGAGACACTGCAGTAAACTGATTCAAAGCAAAAACTAACTGTAGTGTTCATACGCCATCTAGCGGCTGAATCTGAAACTTATAATTGCCTATGCACACGTGTGTCGCACGCGTGTGGATTTTTCCGATTTTTTTATTTATGCACACTTGCTTATATGGGATGTTTGCTTATATCGAATTTTTACTTAGTAAATTTCTTTTTGATCGGGAAATTTCTTGCTTATACTGAATAATTTGCTTATATTGAATTTGATTGTAACGAAGTTATACTGTATATATATATATATATATATGTATATATATATATATATACATTTTAACTGCAAACAACACACAGTATAATTAATATAAAGAACGACGCTTGTATAGAAGAACGTTCCGCACAAGATGAGGAGAAAGAACGAACAAATGAAAAAAGAGGTAACCACCCTGGAATCGAACCCAGGATCTTCCGATTGCCGGTCAGATATGCTAACCACTACACCATGGGACTCGATTAATTTGAAGTCGTAATTCTCCTACATACGAGCAGAAACCAATGCCCTGAGGGCACCTCCCGCATGTCGCACATATATACATTTTAACTGCAAACAACACAGTATAATTAATGTAAAGAACGACGCATGTATAGAAGAACGTTCCGCACAAGATGAGGAGAAAGAACGATTCTGGGTTCGATTCCCGGGTGGTTACCTCATTTTTCATTTGTTCGTTCTTTCTCCTCATCTTGTGCGGAACGTTCTTCTATATAAGCGTCGTTCTTTACATTAATTATACTGTGTGTTGTTTGCAGTTAAAATGTATATATGTGCGACATGCGAAAGGTGCCCCCTCAGGGCATTGGTTTCTGCTCGTATGTAGGAGAATTACGACTTCTGATTAATCGAGGCCCATGGTGTAGTAGTTAGCATGTCTGACCGGCAATCGGAAGATCCTGGGTTCGATTCCCGGGTGGTTACCTCATTTTTCATTTGTTCGTTCTTTCTCCTCATTTTGTGCGGAACGTTCTTCTATACAAGCGTCGTTCTTTACATATAATATATATATATATATATATATATATATATATATATATATATATATATATATATATATTATATTTATATATTTATATTTATAGGTGTGCTAATTGTTGTTTATTTTTTTCAGGGCAACTCCGTGTCATGCTTTGTACGGATTAAAGTAAAAAATATTTGTGGAGGACACTAATTACACTGTTTCAAATTCGGCCTGATTATCGGATTGCTGCTGTTTATTTATTTTTTTTTCAGGACAAGTCCGTGTGATGTTTTGTATGGTTAGGTAGTGTATATATTCCACCGCTTGTATAAGAATGTAATATTTATTTTCAATATATTTTGTGAAAGTGAATTAAATAATTTGTCTAAATAGTGATGTGGTGGTGTTTTATTTAAATCCTTTGGCTCTATATATAAAACGTTATTATTATTATTATTTAATTATACCAAATGGCTGGTTAGACCTTCAAAGTGAACGGGTGGTTAATCCGGGGGGTGGCAGATAAACGGGGGAAGGTTCAGATTAGGCAGAGAGAGAGACAGAGAAATAAACAGATAAGCATCATGATCGAGTGTCGCAATAACGGGGTCCTCCCCCAACGTGCCGTAACAAATTTCTATAAGTACATTCCAAGCTTAGTTTCCAATACTTTAAAATCTGTTAAGAAAGGGGTGTCCCTTGATTTTGCTTTGCACTTGGCTTGCCTTAAGAGTTATTTAATTGTAAGTGAATATAATTAAACAATAATAGCAGACAGAATATATGACGGGTAAGTATATATATATATTTTTTTTTTTCATAAAAACATCACAGAAAAATGACTTTGCCCTGAAATTATTTGTAATGGAAAAACATTAAATGTGGCAGCCGTTGCGAATCATTGGGCGAATGAACAGCCATGAGTTAATTAATACAGTTTGATGTGATTATAAATTTTGTGTACATTTCTTGTAGTAGTTTTCAGAATATTTAGATGAGCTTTTTTTTCCGGAAATTTACATATATAGACTCACGAGTGTGAGAGAGAGAGAGAGAGAGAGAGAGAGAGAGAGGGGGGGGGTTCGTGATATCCTGTACATTTCCGCGTATGCTTGAGAAAATGTATGTGTGAGATTTGCTGATAAAGAAAAAACAATATGTGTGTGTGTGTGTGTATATATATATATATATATATATATATATATATATATATATTTATTATGATGAATAAAACCAGGAAGGAAAGGAAACACAAAATGGTGCTCAAGCGCTTTCGTCTAATGACATCCTCAGGATATATATATATATATATATATATATATATATATGATGGTGCTTTGAAAGGTGAAAGTGGATGATATTTGAGCAGAAGGAATAGATAGAAACAAAGATGTGTGCTGTACTGGTTCATTGAATCGATATCGCGCGAACTCAATGGCCCACAGTTGTGAGGTATAAATTAAAATGCAAACCTTATCTCGAATCAAGTGAGATTTGCTAATAAAGAAATAAACAACATGGGTGTGTAAATATATATGTATATATATATATATATATATGACTTTGAAAGTGGATGATATTTGAGCAGAAGGAATAGATAAAAACAATCAATTGTGATGTTCTGGATCACTGAATACGATATCGCGATAAAAAGCTATGGTCTGCAGGGCTTGAGAGAGAGCATGGAAGAAGGGTACAATGATCCAACATCGTTGATATTGTGACAATTTGAGCGGTAGAACAGATGGATGATATTTGAGCAGATAGAATAGATAAAAACAAAGATAATCCATTCGTGGAGAAGCATTCTGTTTATCGTTTCTGTATTCGCCCGAGAGAGAGAGATTTGTATTTTTAAATGTAAACGATGATATATATATATATAATATATATTCATATATATATATATATATATATATATATTATATATATATGAAGGTATTACTGGGGTTTACAACTGATATAAAATAATTTAAATGAATAATTATGAGAAATGTCAGAGTTCTAAATATAATCTACCCCAACTTCAATCTACAGTAAATTAAACAAATTTATTTCTAATTATTTACTTAGTTATTTAACGCGTGGTTTTGTTTTTATTACATCTAACCAATTAATTTAAATCTATCGAATAAAGAGTTTAAGCTTGCCTTAAGAATTATTTAATTGTAAGTGAATATAATTAATAGCGGCCAAGTTTTGAGAACCCTAAGTTTAAGGTTTAATTTAATCGATACTTTTTCGAACCTGAGGTATGGGCGGACGCGGTTAGCTGTAAAGATACCCTTATAGGATGCTGAATTTTCCACAGAGGTGGCTGACCCACTGTGTCGTTGTGACATAAAATACAGGGAAGAGAGCCGCCCAGCACTAGGAAGCACTGGGGTCCCGACTCAGCGAAGTCTAAGCACTCTCGGGAGGCGCCCCAACTGATCGAGCCACGAGACGCTGTGCATGATGTTGAACCCATTTTTTTCTTTTTTTCCCCCCGTCCGAGTTGTTCGAAGTTTTACACCCCGTACGAATTGTTCTCTGGCTAGCATCCGCGCCGTCTCGAACCCGATTTTTTTTCTTTTTTTTTTCCGTCCGATTTGTTCGAAGTTTTATATCCCACCTTAGACCTACGGTTTAACACGGATCATTAGGGCACTCTGGATATCAATCACGATTTTTAGATTAACTTTTTTCCGGAAATTTGCATATATAGGCATGCCTTTGCTCCCCGTACGAATTGTTCGGTGTTTTACGCCCCACATTAGACCTACGGTTTAACACGGATCATTAGGGCACCCTGGCTATCACGGCCGCGGAAGGGTCGAACTCGCCTTTTAACGCGCGACGCACATAAACATGTGTATACTATGCCGATGGTGCCCGGGGGCACTGGCTGATGATGCCCGGAGGCACTGGCTGATTAAGGCAACTGGCTGATTAGGGGGCCTATAAGACAGCGGCCGCTCGGCTGAAGTCTTTATATGCGCTTGGCAGCTGCCGAGCGAACACCTCTCCTCCTCTCTCCTCTCTCTTAGGTTAGGTCTCCCCCTTTGGGGGGTTCATTGCAGCTTGGTGGATAACTCCAAGTTGCATACCCCCCAAAGGGTTTATTGCAGCTTGTGGGATGCCTCGAAGTTGCAACTCCCCTCCCCCATTTTAGGGGTGCCTTGCAACAAAAGAGGGAGGGGGTTGCAACAAAGGGGGTGTGGTTGCACTGTTGTGGGTGGGGGTGGCACTATGGGGGTGCCTTGCAACAAGGGGGTGGGGTTGGCACTGTGCGGGTTGGGGCGGCACTCTTGCAACATTATGCAACATTTGCAATTGCATTGCACTAACATTTTGCGGGCATACTACTAATGCCACTTCCATAATGCTTCCGATAGTCCAAACCAATGACATTTTCTCTAAACTGATGTTAAACAAATGGCGTAAGTAGTATAGTGTGTCAGCAAATTTTCATCCAATTCTATTTATTCGTTTCAGGAGAAAATGTAAGTTAATGTTGATAGGTACCTTTTGGGCCACCCTCTATATATAGGGTGGCGTAAAAGTCGCACATCATAGAAATTTTCAGTGTTGATTATAATATATTATTTTTTTCTTTTAGGTAGGGGATGGCTGGGAAATTAACAATAGACGAGAGGGTGAGCTTCGTTTTAATGTATGGAATATCAGGTACAACAAATCGATAAATCGGTACAGAATTTAAATTCTGTACCGATTCAATGATTTGTTGTATATGGTATTCCATACATTAAAACCAAGCTAACCCTCTCGTCTATTGTTAATTTCACAGCTATCCCCTACCTAAAAGAAAAAAATAATATATTATAGTCAACACTGAAAATTCCTATGATGCGTGACTTTTGCGCCACCTTATATATGGTATATATATATATATATATATATATATTCGTATATAGCTGCTGGATAGCGATCATTCAGAACGCAAGGCAACATTACGGCAAAGAGAGTGGTTGAAGACAGTCAGTATAAGGCAGGAAATTGAAGCGAAAAGCCTTTGATTGCACCTGGTGAAGTAGAGCCAAGGCCGTCTCAATTACAAGGCCTGAACAATGGATTCGAACGCATGCTGTGGCGTCACGCGACAAGTCCGAGAAGTGTGGTTTTGCGGACCTCGGCTTATTTGTTGTTTACGAAGTCTGCGTAACAATAGGATTTCTTTTTTATATAATTAATTGGATATTAATCATTTAGGAAGTGGACAGTATTATAAGGTGATGCATGCTGCTTTTGCTAATTTATCTAATATTTGAGCTACTTTGAGAAACTTAAATGTTAAGTGTATTTCTTTCGTGTCTCTCTCCGGTAAAATGTTAACGCTAATTCCCCCCTCGCATTATCCAGTTTGTCTAACGTGTTTCGGTATAAATAAAAGTCAGTTAAAGAATAAATGAAGTATAATTTATACCCCGTTCCTCTGCATTGTTCAAATTCCTCACCAGCTCACGCTACCGTTGGTTATAAAGTAGAGTGAAATCGAGTGTAAAGAGAAATAGCAACGATAAAAAGAAATTGAATAAAGAAAGAGCAAATAGTTAAAAAGGCAAATAAGAAGAAAAAAAAGTTAATCACTACAGTATCTGATAATGGAGGCATTTAACCCTTTCAGGACAACCGGTACAAATTGGTAGCGTTTCAAATACACGCATTCATAACTTAACCCTACAAAAAATTCCTGCTTTAAAGGGTTAACTCCTAATGGTTAGGCTATGTTAAGTAAATTTTAAATACAGTGAAAGTAAACTAAGAATTTAACCCCCCCCCCTCCCGAAATCATATAGCTATCGGCCTATACAGAGTAACTATATAAATGATAGTCTTTAATCACAAAGTGTCACCTGTGTCATAGTATATTAGCTTATAATAGATTGCACATTGTTTATAGATGTGAAGAACAGTTGTGCATATTCATTTTATTTAAAGCTGGATCGCCAGGTATAAAAATGGCGATTATCGGCAGTCATTTTACGTATCGTGATAATCGAAAGCACGGCATTTTTCATTAGAAAAATGAGTAAATTGTAAAACACAAAATTTTAACATTATTTAAGGTTTGAGTAGAAAATCAACAAAGCAATTAAACAACATTAAACAACATTAAACAAACAGACACCGCCAAATTGGGACTAAAAATCGCTAGATTTTGTTTACGTGTATCATTATTATCGGAAGCTAATAAAAAATAGTAAATAAATATAAAACTAATATATATTAACACTTACATAAAGACTTTTGAAAAAAATATACTGATAAATTTACAATCCAGATATATCAGGTGGCCCAAAAAAACGCCTTGAAATTTGAACATCGATAACTTCAAAAATATGCAGTTCACACTTCCAAAACTTACAAAACTTTAACCTCAATCTATTGATAAGCCATCATAAACATTTCAGACCTCTACATAAAATACTTTTTCTACAGCTGACGGAACAATGAGGTATGGTGAATAAAACGAATATCCTAAATGTGTATAGCTGTATCTGGCAACTATTTTAAGACTTGTAGTAGTTTCCTTAGCCTATGGATAATCTGTCAGTCTCTGAAAAACATCAGATGGTATAGGCTACGCCCATCTTAAATACTGTTTTTTAAACTTACCCTTCAAATTATGGTTCTAACTAACGTTGAAAAAGCGGTGACTGAAAAGTGTTTCTTGGAAAAAAGATGGACTGGGGCAAGAATTTTGAGGGAATTTCCAGGAATAACTTGTAATGTTACGTCTGTGAATAGAAAAATTAAAAAACTTAAAGCAACCGGTTCGACGGCACGGAAGCGTGGAAGTGGTCGGCCTAAAACAGTTTACACTCAAGACAATATAGCAATGATCGAAATGATGATCCTATCTCAAGCGGATCGACTTGGGTCACACTGCTCTCAGAGGAAAATTGCAAGAAATTTAGGTATCAGTCGAAGTTCCATACAAAGAATGCAGAGAACGGTAGGACTTAAAGCATTTAAAAGGATCCATGTTTCAAGACGTGACAGCAATGTAAGAGCTAAAAGAAAAATTCGTTGTAGAAAATTGCTTGATAGATTTTCGGCCAATGATGTTAAAAATAGTTTTTAAAGATGAAAAAGATTTCACCATCGAGATTGGTCGAAACTCCCGGAATGATGTTGTTTATGGTCGGCGTAAGAAAGACATTACTCCATCGAAACTTTACCACCAGACAAGTCGGTTTTCCAAAAAAATCATGGTATTAAGAGGTGTATCGTGGAATGGAAAAACAAAAATTCATTTAATTTCAGAAAATAAAAAAATTAATTCAGAAACCTATGTGGATCTCGTAGAGGAGAATCTTTTGCGTGATTGTCACGTCTATATTATGGAAACGATTTCATACTCCAACAAGATGGTGATACAGCTCATACTAGCAAGTTCACACAGGATTATCTACAACAGAATGTAGTCAACTTCATTGGAAAGAACGACTGGCCCCCGCAATCATTTGATTGTAATTCCATGGATTTATTGCATATGGAACACTCCAGCAGAGAAGATTTATGAAGGCCAAACAAAAACGTTTACAGAAATGCAATTAAAGAAAAAAATACTCGAATGTTGGGACAAAATAACATTAGCAGAAATCAGAAAATATATCATGTCGTGGAAAAAAAGGTTAAGATTAGTTTGTAAGCAGGATGGCGGACATATTGATCATATTTGTTGATAAGATGTGAATAATAAATTTTTTCAGTTTATGATATTCGTGTTTTTCACCATAGCTCATTGTTCCCTCAGCTGGGGAAAAAGTTATTTTATGTAGAGGTCTGAAATTTTTATGATGGCTTATCAATAGATTGAGGTAAAAGTTAGGTAAATTCTGGAAGTGTGAAATGCTTATTTTTGAAGTTATTGATGTTCAAATCTCAAGGCGTTTTTTTGGGGTCACCCGATATAAATCACGTCTCTACTGTATATACACACTTCCAATATATTATATTACTCTGTAAATTTTAGTGTAATTAGACATTACTGATTACATTGATTAACCAAACTAAACTTTTTTTCTGGTTCCTGCATAAACATATAATTGATCCTAAATGAATTTTTCACGCTAAGCTCGAATCTGTTTTCAGAATTTTTCTATTACATAGAGGTTTTGAGAGAAATGCAGTTTTATACAAATATAAACATTTTATTTTATTATACAAATACAGCAAAATAAACAAATAGAAAGCTACTGAAATGATTTAGTGGTATATTTTCGCTTGTATGATGTAAGAGAAGCTTCTCTTAACAATGACGAACAGTAATCAGCTAACATATTAGGGTTCCATCTGCCCTGGTACCGTTTTTCCCAACTTTAAAATATCCTGATGGAAGCGCTCGCCATGCTCATCACTCACAGCTCCCAAATTCTCAGGAAAGAAGTCTAAATGGGAGTGGAGGAATCGAATCTTTAAGGACATGCTACACCACATTTCATGGTATGCTACCAGCATTCTTTTAACTAAATCTTTGCAGTGTAGTGCTTTGCTGTTACCTAAAAAATTGGTCGCGACGGATTTAAAACACTCAAACATTTTTTTTCCTAAAACTGCATCAAATTCATCATCATTTATCAATTCTCGTATTTGGGGTCCCACAATTATTTCTTCTTTTATTTTCGCTTCGCTAATTTTGGGGAATTTTTCTTTAATGTATCGAAATCCTCTGCTGTTTCGATCCATACCTTTCACAAAATTTTTCATCACTCCTAGCTTATATGCAAAGGTGGTATATAAACATTTTTTGGTTCAACAAGGCTTTTATGCAAAACGTTTTCTTGACCTTCTACTAGTTGTCTAGTTGGTCAGTCACTAACAATGTAATGTTTAGACTTAGCATGGCTGTCCCATTCACATAAGAAACAGCAATATTTCGTATACCCCAGCTGCATTCCCAAAAGAAGAGCTATAACTTTTAGGTCACCACAGATGTTCCAGTTATACTTATTGTATTCTATGCTGTTTAAAAGATTTTCCATATTTTTATATGATTCTTTTAGGTGAAATGAATGAGTAATGGGAACTGATGGAAAAGTATTCCCATTATGAAGCAGAACAGCTTTCAAACTCAATTTTGATGAATCAATGAACAACCACCATTCTTCAATTTTGTGTTCGTGTGCAAGTACTTCCATCAGGGCATTAACATCATTGCAATAGCAAAGATTTTCTTTCATTGAAAAAATGAACAAATTCTTTTTCCCGGTTACGAAACAGACTTACCTTTGTAACCTTTGTTAGGGTTCCGTGCGTCGGTCTTTCTTCACACGAAGGTCAAGCTGGTGGCCTCGCCTTTAGTTCTGGCTTGGTGGAGGAGCGACTTATGTTTGTTTTTTTTATCCGAAAGATTCCACCCTTGTAATCTTGAACCAAGTACAGTTCCCGCATATGTAATGTTCCTCGTCTCACAGGCGACTCCGTACATGTGGCAATGCCGTAATGATAGTCAAGGTACCCCAACTAGGGGAAAGTGGGGTGGAGGCGGGAAAACCGAGTCCAACAACATATAACACAGACATATATATCTAAAGGACAATTGAATGTGCATTCGTTGACATACAGGTGATTATATTGTAATGGCTGTGTTCATAAAGATAAACAATTAATATAATCGGAAACTGCGTTGAACCCCATGTGGGGGAAACCCACCGAGTCCAACCGAGTCCAACAACATATAACACATATATATATATATATCTAAAGGACAATTGAATGTGCATTCGTTGACATACAGGTAATTATATTGTAATGGCTGTGTTCATAAAGGTAAACAATTAATATGATCGGAAACAGCGTTGAACCCCATGTACCTTACTAGTCTTATAGAGTAATAACTTAATAAGGTTTCATTATGATTACTGCAAGTCTATATGAACAGCTGCCACAATACAACTTTTTATATACTAGTGAATTTGAACCAAAAATAGACATTACACAACCGATTACAATTACATTACAATAGTTTATAATATTTAGAGATTAGCTAGTAGAGAAAATGTAAATTTATGGACAACTTAACTTATTATGCTTTGCCATTTTTGTGAATGTAAGATATTTTTATATAATTACACTTTGAAATGAGTATAAATTATCATAGTGGTTTTTTGGTGTTCAATTTTCTGTAAATATAGATTTTGTTTTGTAATGAAAATTTTAAAATTTTAAATAATCAGTAAGAGAATCAGCTAAATTTGACCGATGCCACAATGCCCAAAAACTGGCCGATTCTGCCAATGCCGATGAATCAGTACACCCTTAGTTTTTATTAATTTTTGCTAATTTTGAGGGCCAGGTTTTTCACTGGTAAATATACTATTCAATTTGATGTAATAACATGTTTTATAGATATAATGACCACCACACATGTTGTTTATATCCTCATGTAATCGCAAATTTCTTTAAAAATATAATTTTACTTGTTAAACTTTAGTACAAAAAATGTCTCATCTTCTATTTTTTTTTTACAGATAATATAGTATAATGGCTCCAAATAAAGAAATTTCGGAGCAAGTGTAGTTTACGTCTTCCTGACGCAAAAGGGGACACAAACTACACTTGGTCAAAGTTGGGGAACGTAAACTACACTAGGATCTTTAGGAGACATTTTTTAAATAAATCTATGGGATCACCTGAAGATCAGGGCCCCCAATTTTCCCACCTGAAGATCATGGCCCCCAATTTTCCCACCTGAAGATCATGGCCCCCAAATTAAAGGAAGATAAAAATAATAAGATCAGAAAAATTTTATTGTGATAAAAGAACAATTTATGAGAAACATAAAGGTGGATCGGGCTAGGGGGGATAATCTTCAGGTGATAACCCTTGATGATTGATTAGGTTAAGTCGTGATATTTTCGTTAGTTTTAATGAAAATATCACAACTTAACCTAACCAATCGTCAAGGGCATACAGTTGACCTAACCGAGCATTCAATTAACCTAACCGGGCATTATATCCCATTTTTACACAATGATGATAGAGGGAAATAACATAACCACTACGACTCCTATTGGTGTAACCTTAATTTTTCCCACCTGAAGATCAGGGCCCCCCCAGATGAGGCTGGGGGCTCTGATCTTCAAGTGATCCAATCCATCAAATAAAACGTTAAAATTAACGAAAATATTACGACTTAACCTAACCAATCGTTAATTTATATATATATATATATTGCATATATATATGTGTATATATATATATATGATGACACAAAGATCAGTAGAAAAATAAGAAACCCAGAAGATATAGGATCTCTACAAACCGATATGAACAGAATCTACAAGTGGACGGAAGTCAACAATATGAAGTTTAACACTGACAAATTTCAGTTGTTACGGTACGGAAAAAGAGAAGACCAAAAATCCATGGAATATTATACCCCAAATGGACAGGAAATTCAGAGAAATTCTAGAGCAAAAGATTTAGGGGTTGTAATGACTGAGGATGCGAAATTTGAAACACAAAATAAGATAGCAGTAAACAGAGCAAAGAGAATAACTGGGCAGATATTGAGAACCTTTAAACGAAGGGAGAGGAATGTAATAATTCCTCTACTGAAAACACTGATCATACCCAAATTGCAATACTGCTCGGTCCTAACATCCCCATATAAAAAAAAGAAGACATTAGACAGCTAGAAGGGATTCAGAGAAGCTTCACAGCCAAGATCAAGGGGGTGCAAAGAACTAAATTACTGGGAATGGTTACGCTAACTAAACCTATATTCACTGGAAAGGAGAAGAGAGAGATACACCATTATTTACACTTGAATAATAATGGAGAAACTAGTCCCTAATCTTACTCTGAACCCTGTAACTCCCCAAACAACAGTAGAAAGTATAAAAGGAAGACTGTGTCGTGTTCCCAAATTAAAGACTAGACAGGGAACATCCTTAACCCTGAAAGAAATAGTTTTGTTGTGAGGGAGTAGTGTGGCCCCAACACAAGACGAGTGCAGAGCAATTGCAATGTTGATCAAATGAATGCCAATGCCACCCACCCCACCACCCTTGTTGCAAGGTACCAACCCCCCTCCCCAACTGCCAACCCCCATGGTGCCAAAAGAAAGGGGGAATCCCCCAGCAAGCTGGGGGGTGTCCATCTAACCTCTTTGGGGGAGAGGTTGGGACGGCCTCACCTCCCCAAAGGGGTATACCTAACCTAAGAGAGAGAGAGGAGGAGGAGAGAGAGCAAGAGACCATCCAGCCTCTGCGAGATGCAGAAGCTTAATGAGAGCTCAGGGTAGCATCACTTGGCTTAGAACTTGAAATCCGCCAGTTGGCTTAATCAGCTAGTTGGTAGTTGGCTTAATCCGCTGCCAGATTGCACTGTTCAGATATTCTTGACAGTTGGCTTAGAAATCCGTCAGTCGGCTTAGAAGGCGTAACCAGCCATTTGGTATATATATCCGGTGGACAAAAAAAAAGGTAGACCTCGAACTTTGGCTGTAAAATCCAAAGTTATGGTCAGATTTCAATTTTTTTTCACACCCCACAATTAAGTAAATTTCCTATAGGGTGAGCGAATTTCAAAGAAAACTAATGAAAATTACAGATTTATTGAACATTTCTTTATGCCACTGGAAATTCTCCATTTACACTACTACTGCATTGTCGGGTCGGCGAAAATAAGGGAGACCTTTTAAATCCTTCATATCTCGGCAAATACGATACATAGAACCATGAAGTTTTAGTATGTTAGTACGAGGTAATTTTATGGTTTACATGCCATCTTTTAGCATCCCCTGTTTTATCGATTTTCTTGAAGCTTGTCAAAACCTCCTGCAGTTGGCTTACGTTAATTGAAATCGCTTTAATTATCGCAAGATTTTTCTGGAATATTCGCCATAAATCCAATTTCTCAGCTAAAATGCTAAAAGATGGCATACAAACCATAAAATTAAATAGTACTAACATACTAACATTTCATGGTTCTATGTACTGTAATTGCCGAGAGATGAAGGATTTAAATACTTTTTTCACCCACGCGACAATGCAGTAGTAGTGTGAATGGAGAATTTCCAGTGGCATAAAGAAATGTTCAATAAATCCGTAATTTTTATTAGTTTTCTTTGAAATTCATTCACCGTAGAGGAAATGTACATAGTTGTGGGGTGTGAAAAAAAAATTGAAATCTGCCGATAACTTTGGATTTTACAGCCAAAGATCGAGGTCTCACTTTTTTTGGCCCACCATATATATATATATATATATATATACACACACTCATATGTCCCGAGTTATTCCTTAATATCGTTTATATATACAACCAAAAGAATTAAATAAAACACCATTGCATCATTCTGTTTATTTAGACGAGTTAAGGGAAATAATTCATGAAATATATGGGAAATAAATATATATTAAAAAATAATATATAGCAAAAATACACATATTAAACGAAGGATATATATACATTCTTAGATAATAATATTAGTACAGGATAAAACTATATAACCATTTAATATATGTACGAGCAATTACGCCCTTATGTACTGTATATAAACACCAAACTTATAAAAAATAGTAATAGACAGGATAAAATCATATACCCTTAATATATATATATATATATATATATATATATATATATATATATATATATATAAACAGCATAACTTATGTAAAATCAAAATACATACACTTTATGTTCTACCACGCTTAACTAAAATACTAAACTCGCACGTGATCGAGTCTACAGTTACATCATTGTTGCTTTGTACTATACAATAAATACGATTTATCATTATTTTACCACTCAAGATGTGCGGGTGCCTATACTCAATGTAAAGGGCCTTCATTTCGTTCAATACTATTTTTGTGCCCACCTTACAATTGGCTGGAAAATTTCTTTAAACACGGACAAAATACAATCAAAAGCACGCACAAAGAGGGCGTCGTTAGCCACATCATTATTAAAGTCAAGTTTATAAACACTCCTTTCCAATCGAGGGTTTGCGGAAGCCAACGATTTCAAACATTCTGTCGGGGATGAAGCGGTTTCGCGTAAGGAGAAGAACGTTATTATCAGATGAATTCTTCCACATCAGTCGTATATCAATGCATGGATGATCGTTATTTATATACAACGTATAAACAATGGCAACACTTAAATAAACAACATTACGTTTACCCGAGTTTCTTTGTCTACATAGTTAATGACACCGGTTTTACGTCTGAACACACGCAATGACTTCGTCACGGACACTTCGTATACAGCATTGAGAATACTTCTCAAAGGAAGCTCCATCGTTTTCTATTGTGAGAGTGCACAACCAGTCGGGTCAAGCTCTGAGATGACTATGAGCAACTGGTGCGCTGTTTGGCTCGGGGACAGGTGTGGAGGAGTGAGTCATACCAGGCGTTAGTGTTTCGTGTACGGGGTTTGTTCCAGCAAGAAAGAATCATGCGAGTACTTGTACCCATTATACCGGGCAATTTTCCGATACATGGGGCAATACCGGTTTTAATGTTTTATCGGAATGCGCACTAGACGTTATTTTCCACAAACTAAACACATTAACAATCAGGCGCACTATTTGAGAGAAACATGTGCCCGTATTTATCCTTTTTGTTTAACAGTCGATACTCGTCTCGAAATTCTATTAAAAACTCAGACAGGCCTTCAGCCACAACCTCACTGCGAACCTCGTCGTGATATATATGAATGTATTGGTAAAAGTACTTTAGCTTGTCCATGATGACAAGGTTTACATTCTCAGCCGCAGGGTACGCATACTCGGTATGATGCAGCATGACATAATACCGCCTGTCACACCACTCAACAACCAGGCTCACTACCCATACCCGTTGCTTCTCTTCTGCACGCGTTGTTTCTTTCACCTCACGGTATATGTAAGCTTTTATACAGTTTAGCCCTACAAAGTAGTCCATTACATCGTTTCTGCCGCGAAATCCGGCAATGCTCTTGCCAGAATATCTATAGAGTATTTGAACAGCTTGTTCCTCAAGCTTCGCGAGGTTCACTGTAGCCTTAAAAGTCTCAAAGGAGGGGGGACTAGGCCGTCTTTCAATATTCACCATATCTTCCGACTTTACCGAATACCACTTCATAAACATCGAACACGCAATATCAAAGGTTGCAGCGGCCAACTGAGCACGCAGGGGTAGAGATGTGCCCAGGTAGTAGCAGGAGTCACGTGACAATTTGACTGATCTTACAGTGGGCGGAGCTTAGGACTTTTTCCTGTACATACACACACCACACACACAAAGGAGAAAATGAAACCCTAATTGAAACACTTACATATTCAAATATACGTAATAAATAAACATATCGTTAACAGTAGACATATATATCATTCAAGTACTATGGTACCCAAAGGGTACGGTATCATAGGTGCCAGGCACCTGGAAACGTTTCCTATAGGTGTTACGATACACCTTTATGTCCTTAAGTTCCTTCGCACACCCCAGTTTCTGTGCCCGAAAATTGTGGGTTCCTACAGTCAGTTGAGGAGGTTGGTCGCCTTCATCTAAGCACACCAGCTCCTTCAACGAGTCAAAGTTAACGACCCGTCGGTTCGCCAGGTTAAGCGTGATGCCCTTCGCCTTCACGATATATATCAGTTCTTTCCCCATCCTCACCCGCACCCTATAAGTTTTTGGCCCTGTTGATACAAAGGAGTGAGCGTATGCACCATCACCATACTCATCCTTGATCTCGTCAGTCAACTCTCCGAGGAATTCCCCAATAGGCGTCATGTATTCACCTTCCCTCTCTGTGAATATTACGCTATTTGTGTCAGCGTACAGCACCCTCCGCCCAAGAGAGTGCAGTAGTCCCCAAAGCTTGATGCGTGCGTATACAGTTGTGAAGCTGGCTACAGGTATGTTTGTGACACGTGAGGTATCTATGGCCAGTTCGGTGATGTACTTTATTATGTACGTGTTACCAACATTCACAATCTCCATAACCTCTTTATCGGGGGCATTGGCATAATCCCACACTTCGTTATAACTTCGGGCCAAATGAACGTTCTCCTTACCTGTATTCTGTGCAAACTTGCCCCAAAGACTATTTAGACATAATTTTGCACTAAAGCGCTAGCCAAAATTCTTAACAATTTGGGCTCGGTCACGTTGTATCCCTTCACGGTCACGGTAACGCTGAATATAAGAAGATTTTTCACCCTCGCTCTCAACCCCTCGTGGATAGCCTGATGCTTCTACTTTATCCTTCAAAAAAGTATTTATATACGGCGTGAAAAGGTTAGGAAGTTTCTGAAACCTCCACACCTCATATATCTTCAATATTCTGTAACCATGGCGGACAGCTAGGGACAAATCAGGACTTGTATATACACCTCTGATCTTCCGCTGGTTGGTTGTATGATTAGAGGACCCATTATTCTCCTCTGCGCACTTCACGCTTGAATGGGTTTGTACGCCCTCCGAACAAGCTATCACCGCAGTTGAGCGGATCCAACACCATTGAACGCTTGATCGTGTTTATTTCTTCACGGTACTGTCCATCTGTTTCCATCCGTGCATCATACTCATGCTCCCACAAGATCTTGTGAGTGAACTGGGTGCGTATAAGCTGATCGCGGGTGCGGGTCCATGCAAGACTGTCGGCAGGAGATCTACCGTGGATATCTCCTACGATTCCGCACTCAGGATGTGGACAACTATGCCACCAGCAACCGTTAAAGGAGTACACAGTCTTTTCACCATTGGCACGGTCTTTGCTTAGACCATCAACCCAAAAAACACGACCATTGACCTTAATGGGTACTTCCCCCGTGTTGCGGGCGTGTTTTATGTATACTCCGGTCTGCTGCTGTATGTGTATGAGCCAGTAAATAGCCTTGTGCCCATAACTGCGAAGGTTGTTTCTGTGAATCATGGCGAAGGTGTCTTTAGGCATAAAATTGTTCTTGAACACAGTAAAACACAATGAGGCGATTGTGGTTGCGACTTGCAGCGGATCGCAGTTGAAACGGTTTATGTACCTTCTAAAGGCCTGGAAACATACGCTAAGCACACGCACATCATTCACGCAATAACGCTCACATTCATCAGCTATATCGTATGGATTAGTTTCATTAAAACTGTTGTAGTAGCGGTCAAAATCTTCACGCTCACTATCACTCATGTTGGTGTAGTTAAAGTATTGTTTGGGGAGAGGTAGTACTACGTAATTTAAAGTGTCGCTAGTGAGGAAAGTGTAAGGGAAATAGCCTTTTGAAACTTCGGCTGCTACACCCATCACCTTGGGTAGCTTGGCTAGTTTACAAGGTGTGAATAATAAAGTATCTTTAAACTGAACATTACCTCTTATCTGCATTTGTATAAGCTTCTTTCCTCTTTTCAGGGGATCACCCGTGAATATCTCTCATGACTCGTGCTCAAGCAGTTACTTATAAAGGAACTGTGTCAAATTTTGCCCCGTTATGGGCAAGAATACACAATCATTTTTTTGAACTTCTCCGCTAACTTCACAATATAGGACACAAAGAGTTTCACAGGGTTGTCGTGTGCAATCGTTTTAAAAACGTTTGTCCATTTACCACATTTGTGACACTCATCACACCCAACCTCCATGCACTCATCGCAGATAGTCTCTCTTACAAGTAGATGTGGGATAACCTCTTTGGTTTCAGGGTTTGTGTAAGTTTCTATATCGTAGTACACAGTTATACAAGGGCTATTTTTAGGCTTAGCATTTTTCATATAACATACATGCTTCACTCCATCCGCCTTATATTTCTCATGGCATGTAGGACAGTGAATTTCATCACATTTATGCTTGAATTTCCCCCAATTATCCATCATATGGAACATACCACATCCACAGATTCTCATTTTTCTGCAAGTGTCAAATGACTTATGGAACTCAAAGCATTTATTATTGAAAAATGTACGTCTGCACACATTAAATTCCCTCTTCTCAGCTTCAACTACACGGCTTTCACATTTGGAGCTTTTACACTGCTCACATACCCTGTGGCATTCCTTACAATGTTTCACTATATCATCCGCGAACTCGAGGCAGCCAAATCATGATGCCTTCCATATTTTCGACTTTTATCATAACTAGCGTAAAGGTCCCTTATATTGCGAATGGGAAGATACGTTGCTCCTGACAATCCTAAAATAAGTAGAGGGCCTGTACGATCTCTCACACAGCTTGTAAAAACATACACAGTCCTACGACGATCATCCATTCCAAATACAACTATACGAACATTCATTTCCTGCTCTACCCTTCTCAGCTCTTCAGGACCCATATTACACTCAAACTCAAGCTTACAATCTGAAGCCAGTTTACGAGCACGTTACATAACCGTAGGCAACCAAATATTTTTGACCCGGGTATTTAGTATAGTAAACATATGGGCTAAGACTACTGCTATAAAGCCGCAACCATGCTCGGCGTTTATATGCTTTCTGTAAATATCCAGAGAATTGAAGTTAAGAATATAAGGTGTGGCACTATGACCAGCAACACGGAATAATCTGTCAATATCTACCGTGAAGTTGTCCATATTCAACGCTGTACTACTTTGAGAGGCCTGCATTATACGCCCCAGATATATTCTGTATCTACATCGGCCTAGCATCTGAATGGTATTACTACCCAAAAATCATCTGCTTCCCCGTCAACTGACCCGAACCCGAAGGACAGCCTCGTCCTGACTTCACGTTCGTCGCGGTTCTGAAGGGCAAACTCCACAATACGTTCAACTACGTGCCCCAGTCCGTGTTCAACATCGTAATTAAACAGGAATAAGGAGGTACAAATTTAATTGAGGAGGGAGCTAGTGTGTAGGTTGTGTCGTAAGACGTAGAGAGCTGGGGCTCTATTACTGGGGGTCTAGCAACCGGTGCAATCCTGGCACGTGGGAGGTTCTTCATCATCGTACGTCCACTTTGAACTGCCACGTGGTGGAGGTGTCTCTAGTGAAGGTTCGTCAGCGGGGGTGGAGTCTGTAACCACAACTACACTGTCATCTTGGTCGTCTGTAATATCGATGATGGGGTGATGTACCCAATCGTCATTCACGGTTCTGTGGAAGAAGAAAAAGAAGATTGTAGAATATAAGGAGCAACAATTAAATTTTGTTATATTTTGTAAATGTTTCACTTAGGGGTGTGACGTGTTAGAGATGGAATCTGTAGAAAAATTCAGGTTCACAAGCCCGTCCACGTGTATTATATCTGGCCCTGCAGATGTGGTAAAACTGTGTTTATCCTTAAAATCATTATAGATAAGGGGGAGATGTTCTCAAAATTTGTGCATAAAGTATTCGACGAACCAGTCAGTGTTCAACGAGTACCAAGATGATATTTTGTTCCACAAAGGCATATATAACGTTAATTCGTTAAAGGGAAATGAGTATACTGTCATTCTAATTGACGATCTCATGTTGGAAATGAATAAAACGTTTGCCGAGACATTTACAGTGTTCTCCCACCATCTTAACATAAGCGTATTCTTCATCAATCAGAATCTATTTTTCAAAAATAGATACATGCGCGATGTCTCGCTAAATACACAATATCTAGTCTTATTCGCGCAACTTAGAGATGTCACAAATTGGGGTATTAGCCAATCAAATGTTCCCGAATCAGCGTAAAGAGTTTTTCGAAGTTTATAAAGAAGCTACAAGTCAGCATTACGGATATTTGCTTTGTGACCTTCACCCGCGAAACACGTTTAGGGTGCTTCTAAGAACGAATATATTCCCAAACGAGGCTGAAACGGTGTATATTCCAGAATGAAAAACAGGCTAAAGAACTAGCGTTAATTAATACAAATCTATCATCGATTGCCCCAGGCATTGCAGCAGATGTTAGTTAAAAATATCGACTCCGACTTTTTAAAATGCATCTGTGAAATCTGCCTTAATGTCATAAAATGCAATGTATGAATGAAATCCCCTCAGAAGGCTCGCCTACGTCGTTACAAGAACATAATACGTACGCTCGCTCATAAAAGTCAAACTGTGGGGAAGAAAAAGCGAATTATTGTACAAAGGGGGGGATCATTCCTCCCCATCTTATTTTCAGTTTTGGGACCTTTACTGACTAGATTAATATAATGAAGAAAGTGGTTGTGATTCCGCACGATGTGTATGCTTCACTGCAAAGTTCAAAGATTCCAGACACGGTCCTGGAACCCCGTAAAAGCAGCCTTAAAAGAATGGGAAGCGAATTGATAGACCTATTAAACAGTGAAAAGTCACCTGATGAGAAAAGGATCTTATACCAAGAGGCTCTGCAGAAACTTCTTCATGAATACGAAGATTATAAGGATCCGACAGAGATCCCGTGGTTATTAGACAGCGCGAGCAACGATGAGCATGGCAACATAGGACCTGAGGCCGACGTTAGAGATGACCAAACAAAGAATAACGGAACGCAACACATCGAGCATGTATTAAAAAGCAGTCTCTCACCTACACTGAGGAATAAAGGCTTAAGTCTTTATAATCTATTGAATGAAGACCCCATCATACAGTGGACCGATACAGGAGAGGTCATTGTTGAAGGAACAAGGGCACAGGGATCGAATATCTTCGACATTGTCCATGATCTGGTGAGAAAGTGGGACAGGCCCTCATCATCAGGATGGAAGCATATTAAAGCAAGTCTACAACAAATAAATGACCCCAAAACATTGATAGGAAATCTGAATAGGTTAAAAGACTTGGAGCAAGTCTCGCATGTGCCACAACTGAGTACCCACCCCCAACGGTAGCATCTCTGAAGAGGAGAAAGAAGAGACCAAACAACAACGGCCGACCCTATCCGCATGCTCTAAAATACGCAAATGGCTAACATATTAAGAAAACGCTATTATGACATTTCTAACCCGCCTCCTATGGCGGTGTTGATAGACTGTACAGAGGTGTTTACAATGATGGAGTAGGGAAAAAAGATGTTTAGAGGTTTTTGCGGGAGAATGATCATTATATACTCCATAAGCCTGTGAGAAAAAGGCTTAAAACAGCCAGGACAACAGCGGCTTCAAGTGATTCTATTTGGCAAGCGGATTTAACAGACAAGCAAAGCTATTCAGTATATAATGATGGCTATCGCTACATCCTATTCATAATAGATGTATTCTCTAGATATCTGTGGCTAATTCATCTGAAAAATAAATCGCCTGAAACAGTTGCTAAAGCTACCAAAATTCTGATGATGAAAGAAAACAGGGTTCCAGGCTATTTTTGTACAGATATGGGGAAAGAATTTATAGGCCGAGCTTTTCAGAGCATGTTGGCAGAGTTCAATATCAGTTCCTACACTAGCAATTCTATACATAAGGCCCCTTTAGCTGAAAGAGTTCAACGTACCATAAAGGAACGCATGCATTGCTATTTTACACATAAAAATACATACAAATATATAAACATTCTGGAAGAATTGGCCTCGTCATACAACCGTTCACACCATCGCGCGATTGGCACAACACCTAACGAGGGTTTAGAAAGAGGTACGCACACAGAGCGTGAGGTGAGAAGAGATATTCGTAGAGCACCGCCACATTCTACTCGTTTCAAATCAATGATTATGTAAGGCTGTCGCGTTCGGGAAATAAATTCGCGAAGGGCTTTGAGCAAAGCTGGAAACGCGAGATTTTTAAAGTTAGGTCTATGAGACCTAAAGGTGAGATAATGCTGTATTACGTTGAAGATTTGAATGGGGAAGAAATCGCAGGAAGCTTTTACCCCGAGGAGTTGCAGAAAGTGACGTTTAATTTCGGAAAAAAATGTGTTTAAAATTGAAAAAATTTTAGGCATCAAAGGTTCAGGAAAGAGAAAAATGTACCTGGTGAAGTGGCTAGGGTACCCAGAAAGCTCTATAAAAGCTGCTGCAATAATGAAGCTTAATTAGTATACGAGTACAATATGGCGCCTAAACACTTCTATGTCACACTCCCGTCCTCTTCTTCTCTGTCTGCACATCCTAACAATACCCTAGCTAATTTTGTAACAGAACTCCATGGACCCATTGAATTGGAACGTGATTCGTATGAGGTGGGGCTAGGCGAAATTCAGCTATCCACCATCTTCTTAAGTATTGATTATAAAGAACCCGTTTTTACGGTTCTTAAAGATCGTGATGAGTGTGGAAAGGCCGGGGTAATTAGGGATGAAACCATGCGTGCCGCCCTGAGTGGGAAGGCACTGTATTACAGTACAGTTGTAACACTAGGCCCGGGTCGTTATGGTGCCGCCGAGGATGTTGTGAGAGACTTAAACGAAAGTTTAAAAAACTCAAATTTTACGGCTGATTCAGTATACGAAATCGTAAATAAAGAAACCCCTGCACATGCTCTAACCCCAAAATCACAGGATAATAGAAATATGAAAGGCAGAGGACTGTTCAAAATTATAACCTAGGGCCGATATGGAGTAGCGCTCCAAAGAGATAGCTTTCACGAGGCACAACGTGACTTGTCCAGCTTAATGTATCAGTTGAAATTGGAGAAATTGGGTGATGGCTATCCATCCCCAGACATGTGCTATATTTACAGCAATGCAATATCGTGGAGCATCAAATTGTTGGGGATACCCAGGCGCGTCTGCTGCGTATTGCACACATTCCCTACCATAGAGGGAAGAGCTTGAGCATTACATATGACAAGCCCCATTATGTGAATGTTGCGACTAATCTATTAACCAATATCTCAATATATATAAGAACGATTGAGTGAAAAAATTTCCCATTCGGTGACGGGAGATTAACAGTGAAGCTACACTTTCGTCGCATTTAGTTATAATGACCCGAAGGCCTTTCACAGTCTATCGAGGGGTGAGATATCAGCGTGGGAGTGGGCTTGGATCCATTTTTTCAACCATACTACGCACGGCTGACCCATTGTTGAAGAGGAGAGCCAGATACCTTGGGAGGAAAGCGTTACAATCAGGTTTTAGCACAGTAGAAGACATAATGGGTGGAGCTAAACCTAAAGAAGCTCTAAAAAAGCATTTAAAACGTACACGGGACCAAATGATCAAAGATGCAAAGAGAAAAATGCTTGGTGGCGGGAAGAAGAAGAGGGCTGTCCGGAACAAGGGATTACCAACACGTGGC
>JAJOZX010000488.1:1272500-1310000 GCA_023014485.1 Bathynomus jamesi
ATGAACATAATACACAAAAAAACACATTTAATTCCTATGTAAAATAATGAACATAATACACAAAAAAACATTTAATTCCTATGTAAAATAATGAACATAATACACAAAAAAAACATTTAATTCCTATGTAAAATAATGAACATAATACACAAAAAAAAACATTTAATTCCTATGTAAAATAATGAACATAATACACAAAAAAAACATTTAATTCCTATGTAAAATAATGAGCATAATACACAAAAAAAAACATTTAATTCCTATGTAAAATAATGAACATAATACACAAAAAAAAACAAGGATGGGCTAACTAAGAATCTTAGAAAAATTATCAAAACGATAACTTAATTTATTTCTAAAGAAATAATTATTTTCAAATAAATGAGCATCTGTTTCTGTAATTAACTACTAAAATTTAATAAAATGTTAAGTATGTTACATATTTTAAATATTTAGTAACTAAATATTTAAAATATGTAACATACTTAACATTTTATTAAAAATTTAAATAAAAACTTATCAATCGTAGTCAGTCAGTGGCGGGCACACGCAAAAGGGTCGGCGGGCACCATGGTGCTCGCGGGCACAGGGTTGGGGACCCCTGATCTACAACATCAGCTATAGATTGACTGGAAAGGTAATCAAAGATGAAGGCACAGATAGAAGGAAAGAAACTGAAGGAGAACAGTTTGGAAATTAAGGAGTTGGGACAGACTATCAAAAGCTTTTGATATGCCTAGAGCAATAGCCAAGGTTTCACCGAAATCACGAAAGGAGTATGACCAAGAATCAGAGATATGCAAGAAGATCGCCAGTAGAGCGTCCCTTGCAGAACCCATATTGACGATCTGAAAGAAAAATGTGAGTATAGAGGTGTTTAAAAATGTTCCCACAAAGATAGATTACAAATTTTTAGAAGGCAAAGATCACGGTAATTCAACGATAGTTGGAGGGTTGAGAGCGGTCACCCTTCTTTGGGACAGGCTGAATGAGAACAAACTTCCCTGCAGGAGGGAAAAGTACCAGATGAAAGGCAAAGACGAAAGAATTTGCCTAGGCAGGGTGTCAGCACAGAGGCACAGTTCTTGAGAATAACGGGATGGACACCATCAGGACCATAGGACTTCCTAGAATTGAACACAGATAGGGCAGAAAAAATAATCTTTGCAAGAGATTCTAATTTCAGATATAATTAAGTTAGAGATGAGAAGGAGATGGAGGAGCAGCACCGGAAAGGCGAAAGTTTGAGTGAAGAGTTCAGCTTTATTAGGAGGAGAGACGGCAACTGAGCCGTCGGAATGGAAAAGAAGAGGGAAAGAAGAAGAAGCAGTAAAATTGTTGAAGAGTTACATGGCTAGATGCCAGAAAGAGCGAGAATAATTAGAACTAGATAGGTTTTCGCATTTTTGTCTGATGAATACATTTTTGGCGGTCCAACAGATTTTGTACGATTCCGGGCAGAAACATAAACAGAGTGAGAGTTGGGAGTTGGATAGCAAAGGTACCTTCAGAAAGCCTCCTTTCTGTTTCGGATAGCAGTAGAACAAGCAAAGTTAAACCATGGTTTCTTCGCATTAGTAGTAGGAAAAGAATATGGAATGCACGCCTCCATGTCCAAGAGAATCACCTCCGTGATGCGCTAAGCCCCGGCCACGGAAACAGCAATCATTCCATGGCAACTCAAAGAAGTACTGCCTAAGGGCCTCCTGATCGGCGGCACCAAAGTGCCAAAAGCGCCTCCTTTTGGGAAGATCCAAAGGCCAAATTAGAGCAACAGGATAGGAAACAGATCAGGGGCGTATCCAGGGAGGGCCACTGGGGCCATAGCCCCCCCTAAACTAAGAAAACAGTATTCAATTGTTCATATGATAATCTGAAATGATGGTCGTTCGGTTCGATGGAGGAAGGCGAGTCTAACGCAGGTTAAAAAAAGTGTAGTTTGTAAAACAATCATTCAAAACTTTCTTCTCTTTTTTAATCACAATCAGTCATACATATTGTTAATTTGTTACATTGGTCCATAGCGTGATAGTGCCAATTATGATATATTTAGTAAAAAAAATGTGAAATATGAGATTTCATTTTTCCTGTCCTCACCCTATATTAATTTTGATCGCCTGGCCCACCCAACAAAAAATCCTGGCTACGCCCTTGAAACAGATATAAGATTGTGGTCGGAGTAGCCCAACGGAGAAAAAAGTGATGAGAGGTGAGAAATAAATTCAGAATTTTGAACGATCGGGGATACGAGTAGGGTGATATACAATCTGCTCTAGGTCATTCAGGATAGAGAAGCTGTAAGCTAGTTCACTAGGGATGTCAGTGAAATGAGAGGAAAGCCAAAGGAGGAGGTGAACATTGAAATCACCTAAAATGGAGATTTCAGCGAGAGGAGAGTGGGATAGAATGTATTTCATTTTGGAAGTGATGTAATCAAAGAGTTTTGGATAATCAGTAGAATTAGGAGAAATGTATTAGGGGCACTCAATATATTTTTCCCCACCCTTTTTACTTAGCTAAATAATAGGCCATGGGGCTGAAATGTGTTTTGGGCTATAAGTTTGAACTTTCTGCGCTTCACTTAACCGGATTTTTCCAGTTTGAACCTCCCCTCCTTGCATAAAACCGTTTTTAAACGACCTTGTATAAAACCGATGGTTAACGCAGTTTCGAAAATGGCGTCTGACAGTGATGTGCGTCGTAAACAAAGAGAGCTGTTATCGAGTTCTTAACCGCAGAGAAGGAAACAGTTGGAAATATTCACAAACGTCTACAAAACGTTTACGAGATGCTGTTGTTGATCGAAACACACTTGGACGCTGGTCTAAACGTGTGAGATCATCGGAGAGAGGGAGAGCCAGCCTCAATGATGAGCCACGCAGCGGTCGCCCGGCATTGACTGTGACATGTCACACTGTGCAACGTGCTAAGAGCATCATTCGATCAAATCCGCGTGTCACATACGAGACAGAAGGGGATGACTGCCTTTCACGAATTGTGACTGGGGATTAGACTTGGCTGCACCACTTTGAACCTGAAACAAAACGCCAATCCATGGAGTGGCATCACGCAGACTCCCCACGCAAGAAAAAGTTCAAAATGGCTCCCTCTGCCCGAAAGGTTATGGCCACCATCTTATGGGACATGAAAGGGGTGGGTCTGGTGGACATTATGAAGAAAGGACAAACAATCAACTCAGAGGCATATATTGCTACCCTACAGAGACTTCAGAAACATATAAAGCGAGTTCGACCGGAGAGAAAATTGGAAGACGTCCTTCTTTTGCACGATAACGCAAGACCACATAACAGTTTGCAAACAAGAGAGGCCATCACAAAAAATGCGCTTGACTGTGTTACCCCACCTTCCGTACAGCCCAGATCTGGCACCTTCAGACTTCCATTTGTTTGGCCAAATGAAGGATGCTATTCGTGGAAGAAAGTTTCAGAGTGACGATGAGGTTGTTGAGGAGGTTAAGAGGTGGCTCCAGCGGAACCCAGCGGACTTTTACCAGCAAGGAATAAAGGCCCTTGTTTCGAGGGAGATGGAGGAAAGCCGTAGAAAAGGATGGAGACTATGTGGAAAAATAAAAACTTGTAAAAAAGGTATGTAACTACTGGTGTACAAAATTTCTGGAACTTACAAGGAAACTTGGAAAGAAAAAAAAAGGTGGGGCAAAATATATTAAGTGGCCCTCGTAGATAACACAGATGAATTTAGTTTGAGATTGGCAAGCAACCCGAAGCCAGAGGGCGTAGAATTCGGAAGATTGAAGTTTGGGAATATGAGAGCAAGTTAGGTCGTTGCGGACATATGTGGAACATCCACCTCTGGAATATAGAGAAAGTAGGAGGGTACAGTAAAGGGGTTGCTATCAGTGTTCTCAGACACCTGAGCTTCAGTGAGGAGAAGGTGAGGTTCAGAAGAAGAGAGATGGTGTTCAACAGATTGGAAATGTGAGGAAAAGCCACAAATATTGCAGTTTATGAAAAGTGAATCAGAGAGAGGTCCAAGACATCTCGAATGGGTGGTAGCAGAATCAGCTCGGCTGGCCCGGTCTCTATTCATTAATATTAATCTCACTGAAGTAATAAAATCAATTAATTCAGAAAATTTTAAGCGACTTAACACACACGCGCACACACACACACACACACACACACACATACACACACACATATATATATATATATATATATATATATATATATATATATATATATAGATACATAGATAGATAGATTCTTTCTCACATCCGTCCAAAGTACCTTTTTCCAGGTGGTAAGAGTGTCGTCCAGGTTTGCCTTAGCGAAGTTTCGTCTCTCGACTTTGTGTTTCTTCGATAACAGTGACTTTCGTCGTGCTGCCCACCCATGAAAGCTTGATCGGTTCTGGTCTTTTTGTATTGTAGAACGATGAACTTGTGTGTTGGCGCTTGCCAAAGTTTTTTGAAGGTCTTTTGATGTCACTCTTGGATTACTGCTAACCTCACGAACGAGTCTCCTAATTATTTTGAGTGACATCTTCGGATCTCGGGCACTCCTGGCCAAGATTGTCGTCGTCTTTATATCCCTCTTTTTGTAAATATGATATGACGAACAGTTGACACATGGACTCCATATTTCGCTGATAATTATTTATCTTCTCGTACCCTTCTCCAGATGTGTGAGCATTGGCAATGGTCCTTTATTGGTCATTCGAGAGCTTCTTCAATCTAGAGATGATACCTGATGCTTTTGCGTTATCTGCACTAAAATGATGCCATTAACAGACTTAAAACACTGATGAAACCTTTGTGAGATTAAAGAGATTAAAAAAATTAAAGAGCTTCACTTAAAAAAAAACCTTGTTGATGCAATGCAATGAAAATCAAAATTTCTCTCGTTTATACAGTTATTTCTTAGCATGAAAATCAAATAATTAAAATAAAATAAAATTAACCCTTTAACGCCGAACGTTTTTGTAGGGTTAAGTCTAAATGCGTGTATTTGAAATGCTAAGTATTCGACTCAGTCGGCGTTAGAGGGTTAAATCCGTTAATAAATAAATTATGACATGATGTAAAGAATTATAATCTAAAATTTCTTGGGTAATTCTATGCATGAAATATTGAATAATATTGAATAATATTGAATAATCTAGTCAGTAGAATAAACAATTCTTTGGAATTTTTTAATAATATCGGGAAATAATAAAACAAATAATTTCTACAGTTATAGTTAAAAAATAATGAATCCACTTTCACAAACATTCTCAACAATGAGACTATTCTAATTTGCATAAATAAATTATTCATACATGAAAATGCAAGTTTAATCGGTTTAATGAGCAGAAATTGCAGCATTATTCAATATTGTAAGAAAAAGGTAATTACGAGTATTTCTTTTTCAATAACAAGTTGTAACAAGGAAATAATTCTTTATAGTTGCGGGCTCTCCATTCTACAAAGAGAATACTTTTTCTGCTTACCACAAAAAAAGGTGGTTAAAATAATGACTTCAACAATACAACCGGTGTATTGATGATATATTTCTAGTATTCATTATCAAAGAAGAAAGACCACCTTATTTCTGATTACATGAAGAAACAGCACGCCAGCATGAAGTTCAGTATGGAAGAGGAAAAACAAAAAAAAAGTCCATCAAGGTTGCTAGGTTGCTTTTTGGATATTTCTTATTTCGAAAAGTGATATAGATAATACGTTTCATACTACAATGGATTAGAAGCCAAGCATTGTTCGTAGTTCAGTGGGTAATAATAATCAGTCAGGAGGGCCAGAAACTGGCAGAACGCCCAAGCCAACTAATACGGCCTATTGCGCTAACTCCTGTATTATTATTATTATCATTATTGCCATCATTATCGGGATTCAAACCACCTACCTCATTTCCTTCACTTCACTTATAGGGAAACGATGTTACACACTGAGCACACGGATGCTGGCTGCTCAATAAGTAACACCGCCTTCGTATAAGCGAAGTGAAGATATTGAGGTCAGGAGTTCGACTCCTGATGGTCCTAGTAATAATAATCAAGGTGTTAGAGTATGAGCCGGCATTAGTCTGGCCTGAGCGCGAGCGCTGTATCAATTTCTGACCTTCCTGACTGGTTACCATTATTATAGGACATTGACACTGATTGAAAAGTGTTTTAACAGCTAAAAATAAGATGTTTTTTTTAAATCTGGACAATTAAGTTTTTTAATCGCAACAAAAATATATTCCCTGTAGAAGTATTTTATTTATTTATTTACATATATATATATATTAGCATAACGGAAAATTCCTTTACCTCGCCTCCCTCACATGGCTGTAAAATTCCAAACACGTGGGCAAGAACAGACCACAAAGGAACGCTTATTTTACTTTTGTTTCTCGAAAGTGCCTGCAAAATTTATAGCGACACCGAGCCTATAAAAGTGCCAGTTCATTTCAGGTTCTCCTCATTTGCTCTCTGCTCAAGTCTTCACTTCACATCCCGCTCCGTTCACTTCGTCACGTAACGCCACTCGATCTTAGCCGGCCGCTTTCCTTGAAAACTCCTTTCAAGCATACACGAAGTTGATAATTTCTATTCAGGCTTACTACCATTTCAACGCCCCCAAAAGAAACCTCAATTCTGCAAGATTCAACTTGCACCATTCTTCCGGCCCTTTATCTCACTCAACATTCATCCATTTCGACCTGCGAATATTCATTTCCCTTCAAAGAGTATTTCTTCATTCAAACAGGCACGTAGGCTCTCCCGTCTTCCCAGTCTACCTCCGAAGAAATCCAAGTCTGTAAACCTCACGTAGGTTACCAGGTTATTTGGCCTACAGTTTATTCCATTGTGCTAAACTACTTTTGCGTAGCCTACAAACTTAATAATTTTTGCCTAAGAATTCAGTCTTAAAAACTCGACCTATACACGAGTATATACAGTATATATATATATACCGGGTGTCCGAGAATTATCTGTACAATTTTTGGCTGTTATTAAAAGTCAACCATGAAGTGTAGAAATTCCAGTGTTGTCCCATTTTACAGAGAATCTCATTAAGTTTTTTCTGATACCACGTTTTGACAAGTTTTTTAGAAATGTACGCGGGTGACAGACATTGATGATTTAAAAGCAAGAATCACAGCTGCTATTGAGCGAATTGATGTGGATATGCTGCAGCGTACATGGCAACATTTGTAGTATCGATTGGATGTTTTGCGAATCACTAATGGTGCACATATCGAATGTTTGTAACAACGTTACTTTAATAAAAGAAACTTTTGAAAATACAGATTCTAAATAATCTTGTTTAAGAATTTTACGTGTGTTATCAAGAATTTTATTAAAAGATGAAATTGTACAGATAATGTTCGGACACACTGGAATTTCTAAAAAACTTGTCAAAACTTGGTATCAGAAAAAACTTAATGAGATTCTCTGTAAAATGGGACAAGCACTAGAATTTCTACACTTCATGGTTGACTTTTAATAACAGCCAAAAATTGTACAGATAATTCTCGGACACCCTGTGTATATATATATATATATATATATATATATATATTATATATATATATATATATATATATTTATATATATATATATAGGTGGCCCAACGGTAGGCTCACTATAATATATGGATTAAAAATGGAATGGAATGCTGTGGGGTCACCAGTTTGACCTTTCAACCAACCAAACAATATTTAATAAAGGAGATAGAAATGACTCTGTAGTTTTCGTTTAATTAGAAAAATAAATAAATTATTTGTTCAGTGATTAACAAATTATCTATACCGAATTTGTGCAATATTACAATGAAATGATTATTAACAATAAGGAATGATTTTTATTCAGTATGAGTTAAATGCTACGATAGTGAATAGAAACAATAATTTAGGTAATGAGATATACGGTATGGGACACACAACAATAAGTAATTAAGCGAGTACATAAATAAGTAGTGAGCAATAATTAAGGAAATAAAAAGTCTGGTATTTGGTACAATAACGGATTAAGCCTAATTGCGTCGCTGACTACGAATCCATCGACCTCGGGTACGAGACCCGGTGACAACAGCCGGCGCGCAGCAAAACCCAGCTGTTCATCCTTCCACACAATAAAGAAAGTGGTTGGGAGATAAATGGATACCCTGGGTGGCCTAGGGGTTAAGACGCTGGGCTGCTGGTTGGGTGTGGTTCGGATTCCACGTTAAACTGTAGGCCTAAGGTGGAGTGAAAAGCTTGACCTTCGTTAGAATGAACAATTCGGCCGGAAGCTAACCAAAGGTTATATATATATATATATATTATATATATATATATATATATATATATATATACACATTTACTATACTGTACTTACTTTATATATAAAGGGTTCCAAAAAACCTTAGCCCCCCAATTTGCAGCTTACATGTTTACTTATATGAAATAGTTTTTAGTGATTATAAAAATATATAAAATTCTTTATTTATTGCAGATATTAAAATTACTCTAGCTGATAAAGTGATAATATAATGGCTTCTCAATTAATTGGTGATTCGGAGAGGCAACGTGTGATAGATCGCATACGAGCAATAACATTTCGGGAAGCTCGTGATGCTGGAGCCACCTTTATAACACGTTCATGGGTTGCCAAAAAGTTGCGAAGAAGTGAGGACTTCGTCAAAAGAAATTGGAATAAAACTTTGGATGAATGTGAAATGGATACAACCAAATCTGGGCGCCCAAATTTGCCACTCTCTCAGGAAACAAAGGACATCATTGAAAGCGGTACGCGTAAGCGGAAAAACAGCTGTGCTAAACTTTCTAGAGAGATCGAAGTGTTGAGAGGAAAGATCGTTAGTGGTGAGATCATTGGACTGTACCGTCATAGGCAAGGTTTAAAGCCTTGGCATGAACTTCCACAGCCAAGAAAAACTCAACTTAACATCGATGACAGAATGTGGTTTGCCCATTATCTTGAAGATTGGGATGTGGATGATTTCATGGATTTAGCTGTCTCCGATGAATTTTTTGTTTACGTAACACGTCGGCCTAACTACCAAAATGATCGAGTGTGGGCCACAACACCAGATGAAATCGATGACAATGAACATTATCGCGAATTATTAAAAAGTCCAGACTGTGTTGGTGCGTTTGTTTTGTTCACTGCAAAGAAGCTCATGTGGGTGCTGAAGCCAAATGGTCAAAGTTGGGATAGACAGTATTTTCGTGATATTATTCTATCCCAGCATGTCATTCCTTTTCTAAGAAACCCAAACAATGTTATGGATATCGATCAGGTCACACTTCTGCACGATAAGGCCCCCTGCTTTAAGGCATTAGCCACTCAACAGTTGTTGCGAAACCATGAGATCGATTTCTTTGGAAATGAAGAATGGCCAGGAAATTCTCCTGACCTGAACGTCTGTGAACACATTGGATCAGTTATAAAGGACAAGGTTGAATGTCTCTTGTTTCAAGAACTGCAGCAAATCGATTTTCGAAGGATACAATGACGCAACACATTGAAACTGTTTTAGCAAATTTGCGTAACGATCAAGATCTATTCACGTCACTTTTGGCAAGCTACCCAAAGCGAATTCAGGCTGTCTTGGAAGCCAATGGCGGGAACACCAAGTTTTAGTTGTTTCTCAGTAAATGCAGGATTAAATTCTCTTTTGTAAGGTATGTTTAGTTTTACTGTACTTCTAATGGTTTAGGCCATGGGCGGGGGGGCTAAGGTTTATTGGAGCCCCGTATATATAGAGTAAATATAAACTGAAAAATAACAGGCATTACTTGCGCACCGACCCCTGGTGTGTGTATATATATATATATGTTTATAAGAAAATACATTTAAATTTTAATTTTATTGTTCTATGTATACTGTATGTGTACAGAATATACATTAGGCATAACAGAAGAATAATGTATATACATATTTTAGTGCAACATTTAATGCTTTTCTAAATATACATAGCATGGTATTCTACTACTACTACTGATAATAATAATAATAATAATAATAATACAATTTAGTGTTGTTTATACATGTTGAGAACGTACATCAAGTGCAAAAAAAAATATATATATATATATATATACACACACAGGGTGTTTCATAACACGTGGGACGCACTTTCAGGATGGATTCAGGACCTGAAAATAATGAAAAAAGCTTATATAAACATATGCCCGAAGTCGCTTTGTTTTCGAGTTACCGTCCGTTTTGTGTTCCAGCAATTCTTCCCGCAAACTGTTTACAAGCACTGCTTGCCGACAATGTTTGTGAGTGTGTACGAGACTTATTTCATGTATGACCTTGCCGATTGTAATGTTTCAATATCGTTAAGTGTAGAGCCGTCACTCAGTCACAGGTGCATCGCGGTGTTTCACTGTTCGTATTCGTAACTTCTTACCGTGAATAAGTGCAGTCCAGTGAAAAATAAAACCTTAAAAGTTTTTGTGATATTCAGTGATAGTGTGCATTTGAAGTGAGAATGGAGGCTTATTCAAACAGAGAAATGGCAGACATGCATCTCATGTATGGACTTGCCGAGTGTAATGCGGCCGCAGCAAGACGTTTGTATGCGGAAAGGTTTCCGAATCGCCGTCAGAGAATAGACGAGCGTCTTGGTAATACAGGATGAGTCAACATGCGAGTTTCAGATGGTGGTAGACCAATCAGCGCTAGAACTGTTGAGATGGAGAAGCGGGTCCTGAATCGCGTGGAGGAACATTCTGGTGTCAGCACCCGAAGGATAGCAACAGCAGAGGGTGTAAGATAGTTTTCTGAAGAGGCTGTCTTCACAAGAAATGGCGTAATCAATTTTCACAACATTCATCACTGGGCCGAAGAGAATCCGCATGCCATCATCCAGTCAAGACACCAACAACAATTTAGTATCAAGGTATGGGCAGGACTTATTGACGACAACTTAATCGGTCCTTTTGTTTTGCCTGGAAGATTAACAGGAGAATCCTATTCGAATTTTTTAAGGAATGATTTAAGCGATTTACTAGATGAAGTTCCTGTTGGTATTCGACGTCGCACAGTGCCACCAAATATTAAAAAAAAAGGCTAAAATTATTTCTTAGCTTCTGGCTTTTGACGATATTTCAATCAATTCGTTATTTAGAGAATACTTGAACAAAATGCTATTAACTTGCTTTAAGACAATTACAGTGCAATAATTATAATTATTTATTTAATGTAATTTATATTGGTTTAGTGTTTATACTTGAGTTGTCTAATTGACACAATCTGTTGATTTGTGATGTATTGCACTCAGCTGAGATCTGATGGGAAACCTTTCAGGTTACCATTAATTCATACCACTCTTTTTAATAATAATGATGATGATAATATGAATTTTAATAGTAATAGCAGTAGCACATTTGATACTTTTCAATTGATATGTATATATAAGACTCCATTTTGAAAATTGATCATTTCATTTTATATTAGTGATTAATATAACTTTAACTTCTAAATCTATAATTACATAAAGGAAAGAGAGATGAAATTAATAAATCAAAATATATTTATTATACTATAGTAGTATGGGCGCAAAATGGACGATTGCAAGAATGTTGCAATGATATATTGATCAATGTTGCAAGATGTCGCAAATGGGTTATGCAACAAGGGGAGGAGTTATGCAATGAAGGGGGAGGGGTTATGCAATGAAGGGTGAGAGGAAATGTTGCAAGAGCAACAAGGGGTTATGAAACTTGGAGGCGGCGTTATCCCCAAGAGAAAGAGAGGAGAAGGAGAGAGTAAGAGAGGTGTTCGTCTGGCAGGAACCAAGCGCATTATGAGCGGTCAGGGGCCAAGCAGGTGTTATATAGAGGATCGTGAGTTACCAGATATCACTTATTTATATATGGAGGGGGTTACCAGAGAGCATTTATTTTAATTGTTCATGTATACCTTATTAGGGTGAGTTGCTAGATACCACCATTTATTTAATTTACACGAGTTGCCAAATAATGTTTTTATGCATATGAAGGGATTACCAGATACCACCATTTATTTTAATTATGTTGAGATGTACGTTATTAGGGTGAGTTGATAGAAACTACCATTTATTTAGTTTACATGAGTTGCCAAATAATGTTTTTATTTGTATGAGGAGAGTTGGCAGATATCACCATTTATTTTAATTTTTTATTTATATGAGGATAGTTGGCAGATACCACCATTTATCTTAATTCACATCTACAGATCAACAGAAGCTAAGGCTAACAAAGACCCTAAGATCCATTCTAAGGTTAGCCCGAGAGAAAAGGAAAGTTAGAAGGAAGAGAATAAGGGGTTAAGTAAGTAGCACCTATCACTCGTGGGTTAACATTCATTCAGAAAAAGAGAAAAAAGACTCACCATCATCATCCGCCGGCCACTGCCGACAAGTCAGAAAAATAGTCGGAAGAATAGAGGGGTGAAAGATGAAAAGAAGTAAAATAAGAACGCTTACAAACCATGCAAACACAGTCTTAACTCACTGTCATACCATGCAAACTACAACATGCAAGAAAAGAGAGTTACAGACATGCAAGTAAGGAGAGGATAAGAAAAAAAAGTAGGTAAAGTTAAACAAAAAGTGGGTTAGTTTACGCTACGAGCTACATCTACGTTCGTGTTAGTCTAATTTTTTTTTTTTTAATAATTTATTGCTGGCATCACACGCTGGCATGTCACAAGCTGGCATTAATCGTCAACAGACTCATCCTCGACACCACCCCAGAGCTCCTGTTGCTAATTGTTTTTTTTATTTTAAACAACGTTAATATTTTTAAAATGTCTCTAAGACGGTTCTTAAACACATTAACGCTGGTAGAGTTCACGACGGCGGGAAGATTATTCCATTTATCAATTACTTTAAACGTAAAGAAGTTTTTAGCGATATTAGTAATGAAACGTCTGCCACGCAACTTAAATCCGTTATTACGAGTATTACTATTATCGAAAGTGAACAATTTGTCAAAATTTACGTTATCGATGTTATTAACGATTTTGAAAACTTCAATAAGCTCCCCCCTTAATCTCCTAGTTTCGAGTGAATACAGGTCTAACTCTTTAATCCTATCTTCATAAGGCTTGTTGCGCAATGACGGAATTAGTTTCGTGGCACGACGCTGAACCCTTTCTAACCTATCAATATCCTCACGCAAGTACGGGCACCAAAACTGAACGGCATATTCTAAATGAGGCCTGACTAGGGACTTGTAAAGGGGCAATATAATATCCTTCGATTTAAATTCGAAATTACGCGCTATGAAGCCTAACATCCTATTAGCTTTTGCGCAAGACTCCAGGCACTGGTTCCTAACCTTTAAATCCTTAGATACGCGTACGCCTAAATCTACTTCCTCGTCAACGCTCGCTAACTCCCTATCATCCATCGTGTACGTGTAATTATTGTTACGAGAACCTATATGCAAAACTTTACATTTGTCTACGTTAAATTGCATCTGCCACTTATCCGTCCACTCCATAATCCTATTTACATCGTCTTGGAGCCTATTTCTATCGTCCTCGTTAACAACCTTACCGCCTATTTTAGTATCGTCCGCGAATTTTGACACGTTACTAGTCAATCCTACATCTATGTCGTTAATGTAAATTACGAATAGCAATGGGCCTAACACTGAACCCTGTGGGACACCGCTACCTACATCCAACCACCCCGATTCACTACCATTAACTACGACCCTCTGCTCCTAGCACGAAGCCATTCTTCTAACCAGTTAGCTACCTGACCGCGTATACCGTGCGCTTTGACCTTCGCAATTAATCTCCTATGCGGAACTGTATCGAACGCCTTTTTAAAATCTAAATAAATAACGTCAGCCGCTCTATGCCTATCGTATTCGCGCACTATTTCGTTATAAAATTCTAACAAATTAGTTAAACAAGACCTATGGCGTCGAAACCCATGCTGACTACTATTAATCAAATCTCTACTTTCTAAGTGATCGATGATACGATCCCTAACTACGGATTCCAAAAGTTTACCGACAATTGACGTTAAGCTAATGGGCCTATAATTGCTAGCTACTGCGCGGTCGCCTTTTTTAAAAATAGGCGTGACGTTAGCTAATTTGAAGTCTTCAGGAATAATCCCCGTTTCGAGTGACTGATTAAAAATCTTCGTTAAGGGGCCTACGATAACGTCTTTCAAATCTTTCAAATGTCTGGGATAAAAAGCGTCAGGGCCTGGAGCCTTGCTAACTTTTAGCCTATCGATATAATGCGCAATCTCACCCTCGTAAACAGTTATTTCATCCAAAATAGTCTCGCTACTAAATGGAACGATATCGTCCACGTCGGGGACATTATTTACGTCTTCTACGGTAAAAACTGTCGCAAAAAAGTTATTGAAAATACCCGCCATCGCCTGAGCGTCAGAAGCCAAAGCGCCATTAACATCCACTAGAGGGCCTATGTTATCTTTTATCGGCTTACGATTATTACGTATTCAAAAAACTTTTTTGGATTATGTTTACTATCCGCAGCTATAAGTATCTCTAAATTACGCTTAGCATTCCTAACTGATCTTTTAACCTGACGTCTAAGCTCGATATATCTATTAAAGTTAGCTGCCGTGCCATTGCGCTTATTAAGTCTATACGCTCTATTACGCTCGTTTATGAACTCGCCTATTTCCCTAGTCCACCACTTGGGCCTACCATGATTTCTAGCGCGCTTGGGCCTACGAGGAATAAACTCCCTTTCAATATTCCTAAAACTTTCTTTAAACGCCACCCAATGCAAATTTGTGTCATTACCCATAAATAAGTTATCCCAGTCCACTACTCTCATCCTATCCGCAAAACTATCAAAATTAGCCCTACGAAAATCAGGGACTTCTATTACGTTACTATCCTTAGTGTTTTCTATCAATAACTTAAACCTAAGAATTTGATGATCACTACATCCTAAACTCTCGCCTACTTCTAAACCTTCGACTATATTTCGCCGTTCGTCATCACCAAATCTAAAATATTGTCACCGCGCGTTGGTTCGGTAACTATCTGTCGTAAAAATTATCCTCCATGAACTCAATCAATCTCAAACCCTCCTCATTACCAGTAAAAGTCTCGTAATTAACATTAGGGCAGTTAAAGTCTCCGACAATTATACTATTCCGATTGTCAATAAAGTTACCAAGAAGTGAGTAAAATCTAGTATCGGTGTCGAGGGTTGAACGGGAGGTCTATAAACAACAACAAAATTAAAACTAATACTACGCGCCCTAACTTCAACGCATATCGCATTAATTGCTGCCGGAAAATCTATCTTAACCTCGATAGCCCTAAGGGAATTACGAATGTACAGCAAAACGCCGCCACCAAACCTATGTAACCTATCATTAGTAAAGAGTTTAAAACCCGGTATATCAAGTTCCCCCAACAAGTCCCGAGTCACGGTATTTAACCACGTTTCAGTGATAGCAACTATATCGTAGTTGCCGGAATAAATTATCGCCTTAAATTCGTTTAATTTATTTCTAATACTACGCGCGTTACAATAAAAGACGTTTAAGTTATTTTTTACCACGGGCCGCGTTTTAAACTATTTTTCACGTCGGGCCCGCGTTCCCCGGACCCACAACGTTTAAAGAAGGCTTCGACCTATACAGCTTTCGCACGTTTTCGTCTATTAACCTACCTAGCCTAGCATTACCTATTTCATTAAAATGCACCCCATCTTTTATAAAAAGGCTAGGATCACTGAATTCGGACCACAGCTTTACGAAGGGTACATTTTCCTCAGCACAAATCTCTTCTAATTTATTATTCAAAAATATTGTTTTTGACGTAATCCTAAGACCCAACCCGTGCCTAGGGGTAATACCTAGAACTAAAGACCTATCTGACCTCGCCTTCAGGGACCTAATTAACCCCCTATATCTCTCCAAAAGGTCAGGCACTCTCGTATCGGGCCTATACGAGTCGTTGCCTCCTACCATCGTCACCAACATCGAGTGACGGGAGGCAACGTCAATCCTATCCACTTCGTCTCTAACTCTGTCAACCCTGGCCCCTGGGAGACAGACCCTCCTCCTCTTGGTTGGATGCCGTTCAACGAACTCTGTCCATGTGGCGCACTAAAGAGTCCCCAATTAAAATAGTTTCCCCCTCATTCACGTCCCTTTCCAAATGGGCGAAAGGGTTCGAAACCTCGATAGGGGGGATTCCTATCACCTAACGTACGCGGCCTAGCTCCACCCTTAACTTCTCTAAATCCCTCCCCATCTACTACTCTCGGACTAACCTTAACCCCTTCCTCAACTCTATCCAACCTTCCCGACAAGCGACCTAAATTGAAAACTAGGTTACGCACCTCACCCTTCAAATTACTAACGTCTTCAACTTTAGTATTGGTTCGGCTTCCGTCAACCGTAGCCCTACCCCTGCCCTCATCAAGCGCTGCAAGTCTCTCCGTTACCTCACGTACACTGCGTTTTATGTCAATTATTTCCTCCATTAACTCGCAAAAGAAAAAAACTGATATCTCGGTAATCGCCATAGGACCGTCGTTATAATCTTTAAATTCCGAATACCACCGGTTTACCCTACACCTAACACACGACGCTTTCTGAGACGGCATCGCGCAGCTAAAAATTAGTTTAAACCGTCACAAGTTTAAGTTAAATTAAGCCGGTATGCTATGAAAACTTCTAAATCGCTAAAAACCACTAATATTCAATTACGTAACTATAACAACGTGAATATAAACGCAAGTATATAAAATTCCAAACTTTCCAAAAGTAAAATTCTCAGCAATATGCAAAAGTAGATGCAATATAAGAGAGCTCAGGAAATGCGTCCGCTCGGTACAGAGTCTGGCAGACAAGTGAGTACAGAGTTTGGCTGACGAATGAGTACAGAGTCTGGCTGACGAATCAAGTACAGAGTCTGGCTGAAGAATGAGTACAGAGTCTGGCTGACGAATCAAGTCTGGCTGACGAATCAAGTCTGGCTGACGAATGAGTCTGGCTGACGAATGAGTTGCCAAATAATGTTTTCATTTATTAAAAGCAAGAGCGACTTTCTCCTTAAAGTTATTCAGAAAGAGAGCTAATTATTAAAACGAAACCCAATATTAACAATAAAAGAAATACATTTAAACCGAAATAAATAAAACACCATTACATCATTCTGTTTATTCAGACGAATTATTGAAAATATATAGAAGATAAATATACAATCTTATACATACGATGGAATGATCAAAAGATAAAAAATAATAATAATAGGATAAGAAATATGAACGAGGAATATATATGATCAAACAATAAAATAAAAAATGTATAAACATCAATACAGGCGAAATACACACCGACACACACAATTATATTGAATAATAAATAAATTGCAAATAAATACATTCACTTTGTTCCACTGCGAAAAACAATAAACTCGAACGTAAACGAGTCTACAGGTACATCATTATTGCTTTGCACTACACGGTAAATACGAATTAACATTATTTCGCCGGTCAAGTTATAGGGAGACCTGTACTCTATATAAATGGCCTTCATATCGTTCAATACTATTTTGTACCAACTTTACAACTCTTTGGTAAGTTATCTTTAAGCGAATTTATTCAAAAGCACGCACAAAGAAATCGTCGTTAACCACAACATCAATATTAAACATTCTTTTTCAATCGAGGGTTTATTCTTACCGATGAACTAAGGTGGCCCATTCATCTACCAAATAATTTTTCTACTTTTTATTGTTGTAACCTTTGAAGAAAACCATGTCATATTTATAACAATAAATCTCTCACGCCAGCACAAGTTCTTTTACAGAACTCATTTTACGATGTATAACTCGCACGCTGCTTGAAGTATACAGTAGCTAATAATTCACAATACAAGTTTACAGGAACAAGAAAATGATTTATAATTCCGTCGATAGGAATTATAACTTCAATAAAGAGCAGAGATAAAATAATCCAGTTACAAAGCAAAACTCCTAAAATACTCAATACAGAAGCACGAGGGCATGTAAGCAAGCATTCATTCGAAACTTATTACTTGTACAGATGATTTTCAATTTGAATGTTTCCACTTCAATTACCCCTATTAAATTTTATGAATTCCAATTAGTAATTTTTTAAACTTTTTACAAATTATAATAATAATAATTAGTAAGTAAATTATGATCATCTACTTTTGTCATTACTCCGAGTCTAAACATTTTAGTTAACAGCGAAAGCTTTAAACTGCCCACAAGAGACAGGCAAAACGTTCTACACATTCTTTGCGGCAAAAGAACTAAGTATTTAAACGAATACCAACATTGATAATAAAAGAATTACGCAGGATTCTTTATATTGTAAACTGTTTCATTAACTCACTATACATTTTAAATCAGTTTAAGAAATTATTTAGACGCAAAACGAGCCCCACAAGAAACATACTAGACTCTTTAAATTATATATTATAATGACAATGAGAACTTTACAGTAACACCGACTTCTATGGCATAAGCAAAACTTTTAAAATATTCTTAAACACTATATCACCCAGTGTACCCATTCATCTACCAACCAATTGTGCGTAGGATGAACGTTTGCCGAGCGCCGGCTGCCTTCGCAGGGTCTCGAACCCGGAACCGATGGATTCATAGTCAGCGATGCTAACCACCAAACCATGGTATATCGTCATCAGATTAACAAGCGCGCAACAGGGTACAGGGTTTTGAGAGGACACTCAGGAAGGACGGTGAGGGGAAATTTTCAAATTGATCCGCAGCTTCCTCCACAATTACAAGCATACTTACTGATTGCTCATCCCAAAGAAAAAATTGTACGAAAATGAAAAGACATTTTATATATATATATATATATATATATATATATGAAGGTGGAGTGAAAATATCATTTTTGGATTTTTAATTTACTTGAGTGTGGAAAAGTTGCCAATGGGCTTTAGAAACAAGCATGTGAAATTATAATACAATTGAAGCATTGCTTGATTGACCATCAGCGATTTTAATATATGGCATATTTCATGTTTTAACGATCGCTTTGCCCATCAGGAGTCATCCAAGATGCTGGTCTTTCATCCATGTTTATGCAAATAATTAACAGCTTAGTTTGCTGTAGACTGTGTTATTGCATACTTGAGGTTGACATTTAAGATTACAACATGTGTGGAATGTAAATTAATGGCAATTACAGAGGGTGGCCAAATTATTAGAGCTGATGTGAGTAAGTGAGATAAGAAAGAGTTTAGTTAACCATACATTGATTTAATGCTAGTTTCATTGATGGTAGTGATTTGGTGCGATAACATATGCAGTCCGTGAGTCAGAGGGGATGGGAGATTGGGAGTGGGGGGAGAGTGAGTAATATGCAAAGCGCGGCTGCTCCGCCAAGCTCAGTGCACATGTGGCAGTGAGAATTGAAGGTTCTTTGTGCTGTTATCATCATGTTTTCGTGAAACTTGATATTAAAAGTAAGTTAATTACATATTGATATCTGTTTATAGGTGTTTGACAAGTGAGTGTGACAGTATTAATTTGATATTCTTTTCTTACAGAAATTCTTTAATAGTCTTACATTGCTTACAATTTATAATAATTGGTTTTTTTTTTCAGAATGGAAATTATTACGAGGGAGAAGGCGGCATGTGTGGTTTTTGGCGCGCCACGCGAGATACCCACAAATGTTCTTCCCACCTACGCTGGTGTTATGAAGGCTTACATCCATACAAGACAACAGCTGACAACGAAGAATAACAAATATCCACCGTTCGCCGAAGTATCAAAAAAAGTTTGCGTTGATGTTGAACTTGTTTGGGAGAAAGCGTCTCTTCCGACCGTGACGCACGGACGAGTGATTGAAACGCTCAGACCGTACAACGAGAAATACAAGAAAATCTTGAAACCATACAAGGCTCGGAAGGACAACGACAACTACAAGCAACAACTTGAACAGTTCAGAGAAGACGCAGATAAACTCTTCGACATTAGCAAATGCAAATGTGTAGATTTCGTCATGAGCTGTAAGTGCGAAAGAGCGGACAAAGTACCACTCAAAGAAAGAAAGTTTCTAGAGGACCAGAGAGGAGCCAGAAAGATGATTATAGGAGGCATCGATTTGGTGGAAACAACAAAGCTACAGAAGAAAATATCCAGGAAAGTCTGTGAATCGAGAAGACACAGCATTCACCAAGAACAATCGAAGCAGCAATGCAATTCTGGAAGCTACAACGAGGAAGACAAGGACGACGACACCGACAACAGCGACGAAGAATACACCCTATCTAAGTCACACTGTAAACCTGATCTATCGACACTGGAGAGTAAACGTCAAGAATGACGATGACTGTACGATTACCATCTTTGGCTAAAGCGTGCGATAGAACGGGCGTCTCAGATCGAGCAGCAGCCGTTATTGCCTCATCCGTGCTACAAGACATTGGAATTGTGTCTACAAATGACACCTCCAAAGTCATTGATCGTAGTAAAATTCGCCGAGAAAGAAGTAGAACTCGTCAAGAACTGACAAAACTAGACAGCAGTATGACAGACTTGCCTGGATTGTACTTCGACGGTCGAAAGGATAGAACGATGAAAATGTACGAGACGCGCAGGACATGGCCACCGGGACAGAGATACAGAAGAGCACGTCAGCATTATTTGTGAACCAGGTTCATCGTACTTTGGCCACGTGACGCCGTCAAGTGGATCAAGCAAGGCGATTTACAAAGTAATCTTTGAATGCTTGGCTGCGCGAAGTGTGGATCTCGATAGTGTGAAAGTCGTCGGATGCGACGGAACCGCTGTCAACACTGGACATAATGGCGGAGTTATTCGGCAGCTTGAGGAATTACTACAAAAACCGCTGCAATGGCTCGTGTGCTTATTACATGCTAACGAGCTCCCCCTGCGACACCTGTTTCAGCATTTAGATGGAGCAACTACAGGACCTAAGTGCTTCTCAGGACCGATAGGGAAATCTCTCACAGCATGCACGGAACTCCATATAACATCGTATGAACCTATATCTCCATTACAGCCACTGCCGCATGTTGACGTGAAGGACCTGAGCACTGACCAGCAGTACCTGTGGCAGATGTGTCAAGCTGTCAGTGAAGGACACTGTCCCTGTGATCTAGCATTGCGAAAACCGGGACCATTGAACCACTCGCGATGGTTGACAACTGCCAACAGAATCCTCCGCCTCTATGTTGGCCTCGATGCACCATCCAACAACATCAAAACTCTTCTCACATTCATCATCCGGTCTACGCCCCAACATGGTTCGCCATCAAGACGCAGCCATCATGCAAAGATGGAGCCAAACATCTGCACGGGATGATGGTGAGAACACGGTACCTCAGCTCCTCTCTAAAGAAAGTCGTCGACCCGGTGATTCGGCGAAACGGCTTCTGCGGACACCCCGAGAACGTGCTATTAGCCATGATCACAGATGAGCGACCACATATAAGGGAACTCGGACTCAGAAGAATCATGAAGGCAAGATCACATGTGTCTGCAAACAAAATCCGCAGGTTTCGAGTGCCACCGCTCAACCTCGACGCGACCGAATACCAGGACATGGTCGATTGGCAGACTTTGACCGTGACGGAGCCTCCTGTTACGATGGATATGACGGACAACGAATTGAACGACATGATCTCTGCTCAAATTTCACCAAGTGTCCTCTTCCCTCGCTTCCCTTGTCACACACAGGCGGTGGAAAGATGCGTGAACCTAGTTACCGAAGCTTCAGCCGCTGTGTGTGGCGAGACGTCCCGCCATGGATTTATTCGGGCTCGCGTCGCTTCTCGGCAGCTTATGCCGAAACTTGAGTCTAAACGTGACTATCAATTCTGAATTAACCATGCATGCATAACTCAGACTCTATCGTTAGCATAATAGTGTGCCAAAATAACTAAAAATATATAGTCTGATGTTTACTCGTATTTTAGGTATTTTTGTGTAAAATCGTATATTATTGTAAACTTATAACGTCTGGTGGTCGATCAAAAGATTGTCTGATTTTAATAAACTTTTTTGCATATTGTTCTATTAGTCCATTGGCAACTTTTAAAACCTCAAGTAAGTTAAAATTCACCCAAAAAAATTTTTGGGCCATTTTCACTCCACCCTAATATATATATATATATATATATATATATATATATATATATATATATATATATCTAGTATTGATACTCATCCACAAAAAAAACAAATTTCCACTACAAATTTTACTGTTGAGAAGAATGAGTAGGAAAACTGAACCGCGCATCCGATATTTTAAGCGATAGTGGTTGTAACTTGCAACGACTCGGCTTTGAAACGGTCTATGTACACCCTTCTAAAGGCCTGGAAACACCTGGTACCCTTAAAAGTATAGTAACATCAGACTTTTCAATTAACCACTGTTAATTTGAATGTTATTAATTTTATTTCGAAATCAATGTTAAAAAAAGATGATTATATGTAAAATCTGAAAGGAACTCATTACCTTCACTGCAAAACATTATATTCAAACCACAAATCTCCTAATTTTTATTCCATCTTTATATATATAAATATATATATATATATATATATATATATGTATTATATATATACATGTATATGTATATATTCAGAGAGAGTGAAATTTGAAAAAGAGATTCATTTAATATCAACCTTTGCTTAATGAGAAAGGTAAAGCGTGACATACCGTATAAATATTTGATAACATCCACGTTTCAAATCCGAAAAACAGACTTCAAATACCATTTAATCCAATTGTACATTAAAAGCAAAAAATTCTTACAATTGTAACGAATAATTATTTAAAAAAGATGATACTACTTCAATCACCCCCTATTAAAATTTCTATCAATCCCAATTAGTAATTTTTAAAACTTTTTAAACATTTATGCTATTTATAATAATTGGTAAATGAATTACATTCATTTACTTTTGTCAATCCTCGCCATATAAATTTTTTTTTAAATCAACTTCTCTTTTTAATTCACAATAATGTATAACAATGTAAAACTCGAATCGGAAAGCTTTTTATAAATTTAGAGTTATTAATAACTTGAACTTACTACATTATTTCATACCTGATCCATCCTTCATGTAATAAAAAGTTCTGTTTTACTTTACTTGCTATTCTTAGTCATAAGGATTTACCGTACAGTAAGAGTTGAAATTTTTAGAAGCATCTACAAAATATGAAATGAGCTAGTTATTTATAAATTTCTTATAACTTCTGTGCTCATGTGGAAAGCATCATAAAAAATGTACAGAATATTTATATAAAAACTAAAAAAGAAAAGAAAATTTATATTCAGTGAAACCTACAATGCTTTGTAAGAATGCGCCAACGCGACACGAGAGATGTCACACATCGTCTATTTCGAAATGTCACCTTACCGCTATTAATCTCATATTTAAACGCATTTTCCGTGTTACGGTCACCCAAAACCCTGAACAAAATATAAAACACATCGCTTTGCACTTCTCGTATCTTTGTATGTGGCTTACGGTAACCAAATGTAGGAGAAAAAGAAATATTTTTAATTTCAGTTCTGACGTACACGTTACTTAATAATGCAGTTTATCTCCCGTTTAGATAATTTTCCAAACCACATCCTTTATTTTAAGCGATCCAGAGAAAGCTCCTTTAGCCCTCACGAAAAGATTTTCACATTTAGGTATAACAAACTATAACAAGGTAAAACAAATATTTCAGGAACTTGCCTAAAGATATATTGTATAAAATAATGAAAAAGTAGCAGTTCCATCCTCTAATAAAGGTACATCTATATAGAAACACTTAAAACGTTCACGGCGCTGATCCCCACTAGAAAAAAGAAAAAATTATTCCAAGGCTTTTCGTGTATTCAGAAGTACACCTCGTCAGGGAATGATTCGCTCCTTTGCATCGTAATTTCATTGAGATTATTCAAGCTCATACTCAGGGTCTACATTACCTATAAGATCTGTGGCACGTGGAACAAAGCCTTCAGAAGATGTGAACAGTTCCTCTGTGGACCAGTTCAAGTAAAGGATAGAATGAATCTTGCATATTATTTGAAGGTGTAGGAATTTTTCCTTGGCGCCCCCTGCTAAGTAACAACTCCAGGGTATAGGGAGCATTGCTTTTGAGGTACTTCTTTTCCTTTTAACTCTCTCTCTCTCTCTCTCTCTCTCTCTCTCTTTCTTTCTTTCTCTCGAAGATGCTGGAAATTGTGGAAGACATGTCCCAAAAATACATCAAATTATATACACACACACATATATAAATATATATATATATACACACACAGATATATATATATAATATATATATATATATATATATATATATATATATATATATTCACAGTATATAGGATGAATTTCACAACTAAATACATGAATAAATATATGATGCAAACCCGTGAGGAAAAATAAAAATAAATACAAGACCTCTCATTTATTCAACAGTACACAAGATATTTTATCATGATATGATTCAGTTTATACGTTCCTGATCTGTTATTGAAATTATTTATAATGTATATGAAGCCACATTCCATTTATCTTTGTTTTTAGAGAATTTTAGAACCCTAATTAATATTATGTTTATAATTATACATACTGTTAAAACGTACACTAAACTTATTTACCATCATGCATTTTCTCTTCCTACAACGTATTTTTTCATCTCTCTTGGGATACGTTGTACACAATGTCGTACTACACTTCCCACTCATCAGCGAAGTTAAGCGATATTGGATCTGGGCTATAGTTGTACGGGTGACTGTCCGCCGCCCCCAGATGATGTAGTGACCCATGGTTCGGGTGCTAGGTAAAAATGTAGCCACTCCGTCATATGACTTCAGATGTCGCATTGAAGGTATCCCTTATTATTTTCAACTCTCCGAAAGGCTATTACAGAAATTTTGCATAATTACGTGTTATAATCGTTATTTTTATTTATATATACAGCTTTTTGTGAAATTTCTTGTTTTGAAACTGTAATTTAAAACACACAACGAAGGGGAAATAATATCGTAATTAGTTCTTATCCTTATTGATTAGGTAGTACATGTAGATTTAATTAATTTCATCATTATCATTCTCGTCAAATATTAAAGTGGACAGAATTCAATCTGGTAGTAATTTTCACCAATCACTCTCATCGTCCGTGAATCCTGTGTGATAGATTTTTCTCCTTCTGAGACGGTTTCTCCGTTTTTTTGGAGGAAGTTCAAAATCATCCATGCAGTCATAACCATTGGCATCCAGCTTCCGTTTCCTATGGGTGTGAGAAGAAAACGAAAAATATTCTTCACTCATACGGAATAGTAATGTTTTTTCACGATCTGGGTAAATGAATTAATCTAGAACTTTTCCGTTAAAAGGTCCTTATTTCATAAATACTCTACATGTAATAAGTCAATTATGTACAAAATAATGGATGTCGAAAGAGTTGCTCTACCACTGATGATTTTATGTGTATCAACTTACGATGTACAAGGCTTGTTTTTTCCACCTGTCCTCTCGTTGATTCTAGTTAGTGCGTCTGATTTTGCACCATCACGTGTTGCCGTCGCAGGAGAGATAACAACAGATTGTATCGGATGCTCAGTTGCTGAAGACGTATCAATTTCACACCGATCTCTGTTGTAGAGTAAAAAATTTTTTTTTTCCATAACATGAGAAGCATATATATATATATATATATATATATATATATATATTATGGAAAAACGCAGAATGAAAAAGAAAACTCATGAATTTCATTTCATCCTGAAACAATCTAATATACTATTTTCTTAAATCATTTACCAGTTTATAAGTTGTATGCAGAGAAGTTATATTTAATTCATGCAATATTTATCTGTTCGGAATAACTCAACAGTTCTAAATTACATACACCACACAAAATCTTATCACAATATTTTTATTTTGACTTATACTTTGTGAAGCATTTTATTGCTATTTTACCGAAAATATAAAACCTACTTACGGCGTATGATCTTCGCCATCTGAGACTAGATCAATAACCTCAATATTCGGTTGAACGGTACCACACCCGTATGGAGGATGCATATCCTCAGCCCTCAGCATCATAGACAATATAATCTTCTTTTCTTCAGGTGTATATTCAATAAAACATGCGTTATCTTCTTCGGACTGCACGTTGGGGTGATAAAATCCTTCGCTCAATTTCGGGGGTGTGGGGATCTTCTGAGGAGTTATCGTCTGCAGTTCAGATATCGTAAGGCTTTCGTCGTTTTCGGAGTTTATAATATAACTCCTGGAAAAAGCAAAGAATATCACGTTATTGTAAAAGGTTTTATCTAAGTAACATATTCATACACAAAAAGGGTACAAATTCTAATGAGTGCACTTTTAATATATGATTGTATAATGTTGGTGGATGGTGTCTAAGATTATGAATATCATTACCCTATTAGCATCTCGATGTCATCAACAACATCTGCAACCAACTTTTTTATGCGTTCTATCTGTGATTGAGATATTATCAAACAATCTTCGGATGCTTGCTTCTCCATTGCTCTGAAAATGAAGTGAAAGAGTTTATAGTAATAAATTATTCCGCATGTACAGTGCTTACAAGAAGTCTCACGCCTCTGTCTCGTCCCAAGCTCGTCTGTTAGGTATAAAAAGGGCAGTCCTTATGGCAGCGGAGGTGTGTTCGGATTGGTGCACATAACTGCTCTAACACAATCAATGACGTCCATTATTACGTCACTTCTGCTACATTTTAGTGTTTAAAATACAAATGACTAAGAAACAGAATGACCAAGTTTCGGGATGTTGGAATGGTTATGGAGCAATCCTAGTCATCATAATATTAGCTGGGCATTACATTATACCGTCTCAATATATACTGTAGACTATAGAGAACGACTAATTCGGCAAATATCCCAAATCATGGCATGATACCTGTTATTTTGACGCAGGTCTAAATTATTTGCTCAAATGCAATGATTGATATTAAGTAATTGTTGGGAATTGTTGTCATTATTGTTGTTTGTGATACATATCCAACTGGGAGAATCTAATGACCAAATTCCTCAGTGAACCTCTCACGCACTCGCATTTCGAGGAAGTCACGGTCGTCTCACTAGTAGATAGTTTATCCATTGTTTTAAGTGGTAACCTATTCCATCTTATGAAAGTCATTAGTCTAAAGCAAGACTGGTGGGCCGTGAATCAGAGAAATTTGCATTTGATTTGTTCATCGTAATTATTACGTAATATAGTATACTGTATATAGTAGTATATAAGAGTTTATTGGTAGCATATCATATGACAATTCCCATAAACATGTGATGGCCTCGATGTTGCCAGTTTTTATTTTTCCTGAAACTATTACCTTCTCATAGTTTGTTTCAACAATGCATATATTATCATCTCCACGAGCGTAGACATTGCAAGAAAAGATTCTAACTAAGGATAAGTAAAGTTCTTTCATGGTCACAATATATACTTTTATAGATGCCAAACAGAAAAATATAATAAAATTCTATATTAACATAAATATATATTCGATACACATTTACGTCATGGCTTTAACATCAGTATTTCGTATAGCTTCCTCCAGCATCAATAATTTTTTGCAATAGTTGCGGTATAGAAGAGGCCAGATTGTAGGGAATGTTTGGTGTTCGGCGTAAGCTCTCCCAACTATTCCTCGTGTGAGCTAAAAGTGCTTCAAATGTTCTTTCATTGCGTTGCTCCGATTCGTTAATCATTAGTGCCCAAAGGTTTTCAATCGGATTCATATCAGGAGAACGTGGTGGCAGAATTAGATTAATAATCTCTGGGTGATCTTCGTACCACGCTCTCACAACGTTACTCCTATGAATGGGACTGTTATCTTCCATTAAGTAAAATGGTTCCGGCGCTGGAACCAGATACGCACGAACACTGGGTAGCAGCACCTCTTCCACTATCTGACAATATTTTTGTCCAGTAAAGCGTCCATCTGCTTGAGTCAATTCTCCGACACCATAGCCAGACATCCAGCCCCACCCAACCTCGTTTCCTTCGACATAGCAACGCTTACCTCCATCCTCATTCCACTTCCTTCATTAAACCTATTATCGCTTTTACTGTCCCTTCCTTCCATACTTCAATGCCAGCGTTCTTAAACCTAGCACATAAATTATATAATATGGAATCTAACACCTTAGATCTCTACGCATTCATGTTACTTGAAGACGCCTGTGTCTTAGGGGAATCTAAGTGTTGAAAGTGGGTTTGAGGGGTAGTCTATAGATTATTACAGATGACCTTGAACGCTCCAACTATTTAAAAATGATTATTTATTACGCACATCATATGGCATAATACACACATGAATTTAAGTATCTCTTACACTATAGGAATGGAATTGAATCCTACCAGAGTTAAAAAGTCGCACAATATGATAGATTAGTTTGTATTAAGAGGTTACTAAGAGAAAAGGATTTGGGATAGAGTGGAAGGCAGAGAGTATATTTTCCCCGAGTTTCGGTTATTATTAACGTTATATGGATACATTGCCGATGTCCCTGCTGAAGACCTCTGATGGGATGCGGTGTGATCAGAGAGAGAGAGAGAGAGAGAGAGAGAGAGAGAGAGAGAGAGAGATTTTAAATCACACCTTTTAAATGGTTTCTGGGTAAGGGCTTCACGTACGTTATTTTAGTCCAGGGTAGTTTATGTGGAGGTGTTAACGTAACTTGCACTTGGGACTGTTAATTGTAAGACAACTACCATAGCTGGAACTGAGACACGTACCAATCCGAACACACCTCCCCTGCCATAAGGACCGCCCATTTTATACCTAACAGACTAGCTTGGGACGAGACAGATGCGCGAGACTTCTTGTAAGCACTGTACATTAAATTATTCCACGGTAACGAAATAAAGATACCGTTTTTACTTTTTCGAGAAAAACTGTGAATTAAGAACATCATTAAATAATCAGTATATATATATTAGTATATTTAATGCGATGTTATTAATTTATATTTTTAAAACAGAGAATACGAATACACGTCTTTACTTTAACTGTCTGTTGATAGATAAATCTAGTTGTGAATGTAAAACTAACCAGTCTCTGAAATATGCTTTCTTTAGCTTACCAGCTTCGGATGAAGTGTCTTACTCAATCAGTGATTTCAAAGTAAACAGAACATAAAGCGTAGTTACGCACGTTTATATACATCAAAACTTACCCTCAGGCATTTGTAAAGCTGTATATATATGTGTGTGTGTGTAGACCTAAAGGAGATCTTCCCTGCGAGGGAGGGGATATACCCCACGATGTATGGGTGGGGGCACAAAGTACTTATACTCGTGACGACTGGTCCCATACTTACATCAGTTCAGCGTCTTACACAGGACGAGCAGGATCTTGGTACAACATGGCCGCTTTCCACAACATTGATTGTAAAGAAAGGTATGTTGGTTTTTTTGGTAAACTTATATCTTTATCAGCGAAATTGTAGATGAGTAATATATTTGATATATTATTGCAAACATTTTGCATTGAATGTTCATTCTAATGCATGATTTTGCTTGTGTAATGATGATAATTCGTTCTAGAATTTTAAAATTTACTTTTAAAAAAAATATTAATTCCTGCATACTGGTATAATTTAAATTCACGAATTAGTAGACTGTAATGATGCATTTCATGTAGCTATCATTTTAAAGGACAAACAACACATTTATGTATATTCGGCATAAGTACAGTTATTACACTTTTGATTTTACTTACTGTTATTCCAGTACAAACGAGGATACGTACTATTTTGCCGATTTAAGCGACGAAGAGTGCGGAAATTACGCTGACATAACGCGCACGAGACGTAGACATTTCTTTAAGAGTGGCAAAAAATGATCAAGGTTAGTTAATATTTCTACGTCTTTCATAATGAGTTTGAAAGTCCAATCAAATAGAAAGGAAGTTCTCTCGTAAAGATATGTTCATTTTATTGTTATATGTATTGAATATCTGTTATACCTTAATTACTTGTCAATGATTATTAAATAAACATGTGCCAATTGACGATTTATAAAATTTTCTATTTTCATGAAGAAAAATATACTAGACAATACTAATTCTTACCATATATTGTCAGTCTCTTTGTAGCACACATATCGATGAATTTATGCATACATTTTAATTAGCTATGCGTTTTTGAAAGGTTTTATATGAAGTATAGTACAGTATTATCTGTTTTAAGCTAACCGTATTAAAGCAGAGTATATATTAATTGGATACTTATTTCATTCTGAGAACAATAATTAATAGAATGCAGTGATACTATTTATGCTACCGTAAAAAGGAATTATTAGTAGTGAAATTTCGTATTATTATTACCTTGTATTTCAGCGATTCAAGTCGTGTATTTGAGGGGCCATATCAAAGTACCTCAACACCTTCTAGAATAAGTCCGTCATTGCGGAGGCGTAGAGGAGAGTCATTCTCCACAGATGATACGCCAGCCAGAAAGATAGCAAGGTATAAACTTCTGTCTTTAAAACTATAACTACAATGATATTTTTTTGAAAATCAATAGATCTTTCATTAATTTTATATAAAATATATATAACTCATAATTAAAAGATGTGATAATTTCATGGAAAATAAATTACGTATATTAAGAACATGCTTCGTGTATTTAACACGATTTAACATTTCTATTTTTTCAACCTTTAGGCTAGATTTTTCAGATACGAGTGGTGAGGACCCAGCGTCAATATCTGCAGGTTGTTCGTGGGGGTCATGCAAAGTAAGTCATTTACAAGTATCGGACATTCCATTACCATCATCAGACTCAGAATTCGAGTGGCTATGCAAAAGATGGAGACCGCCATCTCAAGATCTGATGATAAACCATATTTGTCCTCCTGCAGGGTGCGAATCTCCGATTTCTGACGCTCCACGCATACCAAAGCTGAGACGAGAACATTCAGGTCACGGAGAAGCTAACTCTAGCTTGTCCACTGTAATACTTGACGAGAAAGATAATAATGAAATTAATTAAATCTACATGTATCTCTAATCAATAAAAATAAAAACTAATTACGATATTATTTCCCCTTCATTGTATATTTTTAATTACACCTTCAATATAAAATGAAACATTCACACAAATCTGTATATATGAATAAAAAAAGTAACAAGTATAACACGTAATTATGCAAAATTTCTGTAATAGCCTTTCGGAGAGTTGAAAATAATAAGGGATAGCCTAAATGCGACATTTAAAGTCATAAGACGGAGTGGCTACATTCTCACCTAGCACCTGAACCATGAGTCACTACATCATCTGGGCGCAGCGGACAGCCACCTGTACATCTATAGCCCAGATCCAATGTCGCTTAATTTCGCTGATCAGCGGGAAGTGTAGTACGAAATTGTGTACAACGTATCCCAGGAGAGATGAAAAAATACGTTGTAGGAAGAGAAAATGCATGATGGTAAATAAGTTTAGTGTACGTTTTAACAGAATGAATAAATATAATCATAATATTAATTAGGGTTCTAAAATTCTCTAAAAACAAAGATAAATGGAATGTGGCTTCATATACTTTATAAATAATTTCAATAACAGATCAGGAATGTATAAACTGAATCATATCATGATAAAATATCTTGTGTACTGTTGAATAAATGAGAGGTCTTGTATTTATTTTTATTTTTCCTCACGGGTTTGCATCATATATTTATTCATGTATTTAGTTGTGAAATTCATCCTTTATACTGTATATATATATATATATATATATATAAAATTTGATGTATTTTTGGGACATGAATTCCACAATTTCCAACATGTTCGAGAGAGAGAGAGAGAGAGTTACAAGGAAAAGAAGTACCTCAAAAGCAATGCTCCCCATACCGTGGAGTTGTTACATAGCAGGGGGCGCCAAAGAAAAATTCCTACACCTTCAAATAATATGCAAGATTCATCCTATCCTTTACTTGAACTGATCCACAGAGGAATTGTTCACATCTTCTGAAGGCTGTGTGTTCCACGTGCCACAGATCTTATAGGTAATGTAGGCCCTGAGTATGAGCTCGAATAATCTCAATGAAATTACGATGCAAAGGAGCGAATCATTCCCTGACGACGTGTACTTCTGAATACACGAAAAGCCTTGGAATATTTTTTCTTTTTCCTTGTGGGGATCAGCGCCGTGAACGTTTTAAGTGTTTCCATATAGATGTACCTTTATTAGAGGATGGAAATGCTACTTTTTCATTATTTTATACAATATACCTTTTGGTAAATTCCTAAAATATTTGTTTGTGATACAGAGAGAGAGAGAGAGAGAGAGAGATAGCTTATTTTTATTTGTCTTACAGCGCATTCTCATTTTTTATGGTTCGAATATACATCGTGCAATCACCACTTAAGAAAATATCATAAGATAATCACAGGAATAAACTCCTGTATTATCAACCTGCGTAATCGGGAGTCGAACCCTCGATCTCAGTGCCTTCGCCCTGGTTTATAGGGAAACGGTGGTCCACATTGTCCCATATCCAAACTGTGTACAATTTAATTCATATGCAAGTAAAATAGGTTTTATATCTACGAACACGTAAATGATTAAGTCTATCAATTTGGTGAAAACACAAACGTCAGCTAAGAGTGTAAGAATGAAAAGCTATATCAACGAGTCAACAGTTTTAAGCACCAAATTTTCTCTTTCATTAAAAATTTAACCATTTATTTATTTCATGTTTAGGAGTGCAATTAACAACGTGATGGTTTAATTTATTTGGTATGTATTATAATTAACATAAAACAAACTGAAAAAAAAATGCTATGCAAAATGTTGTAGGATGTAGGTCTAAGTTTAACTAAAATAGGCATTTTTAATTATATATATATATATATATATATATATATATATATATATATTTACATTTGAAATATATTCAGAGAATGTTAAAATCTTTCCGTGAGGGCTAAACGAGCTTTCTCTGGATTGCTTAAAATAAAGGATGTGGTTTGGAAAATTATCTAAACGGGAGATAAACTGCATTATTAAGTAATGTGTACGTCAGAACTGAAATTAAAAATATTTCTTTTTCTCCTACATTTGGTTACCGTAAGCCACATACAAAGATACGAGAAGTGCAAAGCGATGTGTTTTATCTTTTGTTCAGAGTTTTGGGTGACCGTAACACGGAAAATGCGTTTAAATTTGAGATTAATAGCGGTAAGGTGGCACTTCGAAATAGACGATGTGTGACATCTCTCGTGTCGCGTTGGCGCATTCTTACAAAGCATTGTAGGTTTCACTGAATATAAATTTTCTTTTCTTTTTTAGTTTTTATATAAATATTCTGTACATTTCTTATGATGCTTTCCACATGAGCACAGAAGTTATGAGAAATTTATAAATAACTAGCTCATTTCATATTTTGTAGATGCTTCTAGAAATTTGAACTCTTACTGTACGGTAAATCCTTATGACTAAGAATTGCAAGTAAAGTAAAGCAGAACTTTTTATTGCATGAAGGATGGATCAGGTATGAAATAATGTAGTAAGTTCAAGTTATTAATAAATCTAAATTTATAAAAAGCTTTCCGATTCGAGTTTTACATTGTTACACATTATTGTGAATTAAAAAGAGAAGTTGATTTAAAAAAAAATTATATGGCGAGGATTGACAAAAGTAAATAAATGTAATTCATTTACCAATTATTATAAATAGCATAAATGTGTAAAAAGTTTTAAAAATTACTAATTGGAATTGATAGAAATTTTAATACGGGGTGATTGAAGTAGTATCATCTTTTTTAAATAATTATTCGTTGCGATTGTAAGAATTTTTTGCTTTTAATGTACAATTGGATTAAATGGTATTTCAAGTCTGTTTTCCGGATTTGAAACGTGGATGTTATCAAATATTTATACCGTATGTTACGGTTTACCTTTCTCATTAAGCAAAGGTTGATATTAAATGAATCTCTTTTTCAAATTTCACTCTCTCTGAATATATGTATATACACACATGTATATATATATATATAACGATGGGATAAAAATTAGGAGATTTGTGGTTTGAATATAATGTTTTGCAGTGAAGGTAATGAGTTCCTTTCAGATTTTACATATAATCATCATTTTTTTTTTAATTATTTCGAAATAAAATGAATAACATTCAAATTAACAGTGGTTAATTGAAAAGTCTGATGTTACTCTCCTTTTAAAGATACCAGGTGTTTCCAGGCCTTTAGAAAGGTGTACATAGACCGTTTCAAAGCCGAGTCGTTGCAAGTTGCAACCACTATCGCTTAAAATATCGGATGCGCGGTTCAGTTTGTCTACTCATTTATCTCAACAGTAAAATTTGTAGTGAAAATTTGTTTTTTTTGTGGGATGAGTATCAATACTATATATATATATATATATATGTGTATATATATAAAATGTCTTTTCATTTTTGTACAATTTTTTCGTTGGGGTGAGCAATCAGTAAGTATGCTTGTAATTGTGGAGGAAGCTGCGGATCAATTTGAAAATTTCCCCTCACCGTCCTTCCTGAGTGTCCTCTCAAAACCCCGTACCCTGTTGCGCGCTTGTTAATCTGATGATGATATACCATGGTTCGGTGGTTAGCATCGCTGACTATGAATCCATCGGTTCCGGGTTCGAGACCCTGCGAAGGCAGCCGGCGTTCGGCAAACGTTCATCTTACGCACAATCGGTTAGTAGATGAATGGGTACGCTGGGTGATATAGTGGTTAAGAATATTTTAAAAGTTTTGCTTATTCGATAGAAGTCGGTGTTACTGTAAAGTTCTCATTATCATTATGATATATAATTTAAAGAGTCTAGTATGTTTCTTGTGGGGCTCGTTTTGCATCTAAATAATTTCTTAAACTGATTTAAAATGTATAGTGAGTTAATGAAACAGTTTACAATATAAAGAATCCTGCGTAATTCTTTTATTATCAATGTTGGTATTCGTTTAAATACTTAGTTCTTTTGCCGCAAAGAATGTGTAGAACGTTTTGCCTGTCTCTTGTGGGAAGTTTAAAGCTTTTGCTGTTAACTAAAATGTTTAGACACAGAGTAATGACAAAAGTAGATGATCGTAATTTACTTACTAATTATTATTATTATAATTTGTAAAAAGTTTAAATCATCTGTACAAGTAATAAGTTTCGAATGAATGCTTGCTTACATGCCCTCGTGCTTCTGTATTGATTATTTTAGGAGTTTTGCTTTGTAACTGAATTATTTTATCTCTGTTCTTTATTGAAGTTATAATTCATATCGACGGAATTATAAATCATTTTCTTGTTCCGGTAAACTTGTATTGTGAATTATTAGCTACTGTATACTTCAAGCAGCGTGCGAGTTATACATCGTAAAAAGAGTTCTGTAAAAGAACTTGTGCTGGCGTGAGAGATTTATTGTTATAAAGATGACATGGTTTTCTTCTAAGGTTACAACAATAAAAAGTAGAAAAATTGTTTGGTAGATAAATGGGCCACCTTAGTTCATCGGTAAGAATAAACCCTCGATTGAAAAGAAATGTTTAATATTGATGTTGTGGTTAACGACGATTTCTTTGTGCGTGCTTTTGAAGAAATTCGTTTAAAGATAACTTACCAAAGAGTTGTAAAGTTGGTACAAAATAGTATTGAACGATATGAAGGCCATTTATATAGAGTACAGGTCTCCCTATAACTTGACCGGCGAAATAATGTTAATTCGTATTTACTGTGTAGTGCAAAGCAATAATGATTTACCTGTAGACTCGTTTACGTTCGAGTTTAGTGTTTTCCGCAGTAGAACAAATTGAATGTATTTATTTGCAATTTATTTATTATTCAATATAATTGTGTGTGTGTGTGTGTGTGTGTGTGTGTGTGTGTGTGTGTGTGTGTGTGTGTGTGTGTGTATTTCGCCTGTATTGATGTTTATACATTTTTTATTTTATTTTTTGATCATATATATTCCTCGTTCATGTTTCTTATACTATTGTTATTTTTACTTTATTTTTTGATCATTCCATCGTATGTATAGGATTGTATATTTATCTTCTATATATTTCCAATAATTCGTCTGAATAAACAGAATGATGTAATGGTGTTATATTTATTTCGGTTTAAATGTATTTCTTTTATTGTCAGTATTGGGTTTTGTTTTAATAATTAGCTCTCTTTCTGAATAACTTTAAGGAGAAAGTCGCTCTTGCTTTTAATAAATAAAAACATTATTTGGCAACTCATGTGAATTAAAATAAATGGTGGTATCTGCCAACTATCCTCATATAAATAAAAAAATTAAAATAAATGGTGATATCTGCCAACTCTCCTCATACAAATATAAACATTATTTGGCAACTCATGTAAATTAAATAAATGGTGGTACTAGCAACTCACCCTAATAAGGTACATCTCAACATAATTAAAATAAATGGTGGTATCTGGTAATCCCTTCATATGAATAAAAACATTATTTGGCAACTCGTGTATTAATTAAATGGTGGTATCTAGGAACTCACCCTAATAAGGTATACATGAACAATTAAAATAAATGCTCTCTGGTAACCCCCTCCATATAAAAATAAGTGATATGTGGCAACTCACGTTCCTCTATGTAACACCTGCTTTGCCCCTGACCGCTCATAATGCGCTTGGCTCCTGCCAGGCGAACACCTCTCTTACTCTCTCCTTCTCCTCTCTTTCTCTTGGGGGATAACGCCGCCTCCAAGTTTCATAACCCCTTGTTGCTCTTGCAACATTTCCCCTCACCCTTCATTGCATAACCCCTCCCCCTTTGCATCACCCTACCCCCTTTGCAACATTAATTTGTTGCATAACCCTCTCTCTCCTCTTCATTGCATACCCCCCCTTCGTTGCATACCCCTCCCCTTCATTACACCCCCTCACCTTATTGCACACCCCTTTGCAACATCTTGCAACATTGATCATTATCTCATTGCAACATTGCAACACTTTCACTCGTCCATTTTGTACCCACACTACTTACTCTTAGCCATTATAATCACATTTTCAATTAACAAAAATAAACAAAAATTATATAATATATCGATATTTTTTTATAATTTGAAATAAATTTTTCGTGTGTTATAAAATTCTAATAGAAATAAATATAATATATTTATAACAGTTTATAACTGTTAAGATAAGAAATAATAACATCAAATATAATGCATAGCTACTAATTGGAATAAATCATATTGTAAAACATTAAATTCTACATTAAATTCAATTTTGAATTTCATTTCATTGTTATTATGAAAAAGGTTTGGCCTAATCATCTTCATCATCAGAACTTAGATCTAAATTTGAAAGATCGATATTATGTTTCGGAAGTGAGACAGCATCATGAGACAAACAACTATTTTTAACCGGGTCATATTTTCTCAAACTACTGATAACTGGATCACTAGACATTAAGAGATAATGGAGTTGATCTTTAATTGTGTCATGCCTTGATATCTTTCTTGAATGGTGATGTCGTGCATTTCTTACGTGTTTATTAAGAG
>JAJOZX010000488.1:1315000-1330000 GCA_023014485.1 Bathynomus jamesi
TTAATAGTTAAAACATGAATTACAATATTAAACAATATTAGTGGACATTAATCCTAGATTAATCGAGATTTCAACTTGGTTTTAAACAAATTTACATTCACAATATTTTTTATATCGGCATGCAAGTCATTCCATAGTTTCAATCCAATGAAAATGGGTAGTTTTTGAGATGAAGACAGTCTAAATTGAGGTATAACAAGCTTTGATCTATTTCTGGTCTGATACGAGTGGATTTCTTGATGAGTTGCAAAATATCTATTTACCCATTGCAAATTAATGATTTTGTTCTTACACTCGTAAATAAAAATAAAATATGCCAGTTTGGTTATATCGTTGAGCTTTAGTAGGTTTAGCTCTTTAAATAATGCACTAGAGTGATCAAGGAAATCAGCATCAGATAATAACCTTATTGCTCGTTTTTGGATGACAAAGATACCACTTAATGCGTTCTTAGCGGAGTTTCCCCAAACAAGGATGCAGTATGTTAAATAAGGAAGAACAAGAATATGGTCAATAAAACTTGTTTAGGGACTACATTTCTAAGTTTAAACATTATAGCAACGCTCCTTGAAATCTTTTTCGCGATATAATTTACATGATCACTCCATTGCAAATTCTTATCTAGCATTACACCAAGAAATTTTGTTACAGTACACTCCTTTATGGCGATTTCATTAACATTAAGTTCAAGATATACATTTCTTTTATTAGTAAAAATCATGAAATTTGTTTTACTGGTATTTAGGAAGAGTTTATTGGTGGTCAACCATTTCATTACAGTGATGAATTCTGACTGAAAAATATTCTTAGCTGTATTAACATCTTTGCAAGAAAAAGAGACAGTTGTATCATCTGCAAACATTATGAAGTTCAGTATATCAGATGAACGTGGCAGGTCATTTATATATAATAAAAATAACAGTGGACCCAGAACTGAGCCCTGGGGCACACCATGTTTGACAAGCGCTTTAGTTGAACAAACCTTATTTACTGATACAAAATGATATCTATTGGACAAATAACTTTTAAACCAATCACTGATTGCTCCTCTAAAGCAGTAACAATATAATTTATTAAGTAGAATATTATGGTCTATTACATCAAACTCCTTACTCAAATCCATAAATATTGATATCATTATTTCTTTGTTCTCCTTAGCTATATTTACATTTTCCATAAGATTTAAAATAGCTATTTCTGTTGTTTTATTATTACGGAAGCCATATTGAGCCATATTGGAGATAATAAATTGAAGGATTCTTAGTAAATATCGCTGCATTCTACTTTTTACAATTTTTTCAAAAACTTTGCTGATCACAGATAATGAACACACCGGCCTGTAATTTGTTGCTAGTGTAGGATCACCCCTTTTAAAAAGGGGTGTTATACAACCGGTTTTTAGCATTGATGGGAATATTCCTTTGGAAATACTTTGATTGATAATTTTAGCCAAAGTTACAGATATCTTATCCTCAACAAGTTTCAATATAGGTACAGGAATGTTATGAATGTTATTTTTTGTACTTTTTAATTTACCAATAATATTCTGGACCTCAGTAGAGGTAGCAGGAATAAAAGAAAATGAATTTAGCTGGCTGGGTGGCATACTGTATATTCTAGAGGTGAGTGATCATTATTTCTTAATTGTAAGCGAAGCTTATCCGCTATTGAAGTAAAATGTGCATTTAAAGAGTCTGCAATAGCAGTATCATCAATAATTTCTTTATTATCAACATTTAATTTCTCTATTGAATTTTTCTTAATTTGTTTTCCGAGAAGATGGTTTATGGTTAGTAGTATAGCCGCAAAAGGGTAGAGTGCAGGAATGTTGCCAAATATTACGTAATGTTGCAATGTTGCAAAGGGGGGGTTATGCAACAACTCAATGTTGCAAAGGGGGGTAGGGTATTACAAAAAAACAAAGGGGTGGGGGGATGCTGCAGGTGCAACAAGGGGTCATGAAACTTGGAGGCGGCGTTATCCCCCAAGAGAAAGGAGGAGAGAAAGGAGGAGAGGTGTTCAGCTGGCAGGAGCCAAGTACATATTAAGACTTCAGCCGAGTAGGCGTTGTCTTATAGGCTCCTAATCAGCCAGTTGGCTTAGAAGGAGCCAAGGGGGGAGGGGTACACCTGAAGGGGAGAGAGAGAGAAAGAGAGAGAGAGAGAGAGAGAAGAGAGAGAGAGAGAGAAAGAGAGAGAGAGAGAAAGAGAGAGTATCGGCCTTTGTTGCCAACCCCAAAATGGGATTGCAAGGGCATGCAACTTGGAGGCGGAGTTCTCCCCCAAGCTATTCCCCCCAAAGGGGTATACCTAACCTAAGAGGCCTCTAAGGGTGGGAAGGGGTTTTCTCACCACCCATAGGGCCAGAAAGAGAAAGGACCAGAGATCCTTGCTCGGCTGGGAGCCGAGCTTGTATGACTCCGTCGTCAGCCTCTCGCTCTTTTATAGACCTCTAATCCGCCATGTGGCTGAGTTGCCAGATAGCGCCATGTATTTGATTCCAATAGAAGGCTGAGTTGCCAGTTTGTGCTATATATGTAATTAATTCTAATCAGCCTAGAAGACTGAGTTGCCAGATAGCAATATTTATTAAGTTAAACCATATATTAATCATCCATTTAAATACCACAATATATTTATATGATGGTAGTTAATCAATACAGATGAATCTTCTTAATTCCAACATTTAAAACAAATTCTGTTTATTAAATAAATAATATAAACACACGCTCTTTACACAATAATCACTTTATTACTTAATTATTATTAATATCACAATTAAGTCACGAATAACAGTGGAAAGGAAAAGAAACCTTACGAAGAAAGTTGAAATAAACGACAATTCAAAACACACGTTCGTCCCCCCTCCTCCCTCATCCCCCCCAAACTTCTCACCCCATCTGTGCTTGTATATATATATATAATAAACGAATGAACAACTCGTGCACACACACACACCTCTGTACATATCATGTGGATGAAAATCAGAAAAAAAATGCCAAACGTATATTAATTTAAATCAAATGAAGCTAAACGTATATTAATTTAAAGCAAATAAATTTTCTCCTTTTAAGAGAATCAATTATTATAAGAAATTAATTATTCAATATAAGAAATTAATAATTAAACGCTGTTTTTTTCTTTCACGAGGAAAGGATTTCCGACAATCTGGGTCAATTCGAAACACACGTGTTTGCCCGAGGCCTTTTTGCAAGGTACGGTAGGACGCGAACGTATCTTCTTAATTCCAACAATTTACTTTAAAAGAAATTCTGTTTATTAAATAAATAATTTAAACACACGCTCTTTACACAATAAATCACTTTATTACTTAATTCCTATTTTTATTATAAATATCACAATTAAGTCACGAATAGCAGTGGGAAAAACGAAACGAAAAGAAACCTTACGAAGAAAGTTGAAATAAACGACAATTCAAAATACACGGTCGTCCCCCCTCCTCCCTCATTCCCCCAAACTTCTCACCCCATCTGTGCTTGTATATATATATAATAAACGAATGAACAACTCGTGCACACACACACACACACACACGCCTCTGTACATATCATGTGGATGAAAATCAGAAAAAAATGCCAAGCGTATATTAATTTAAATCAAATGAAGCTAAACGTATATTAATTTAAAACAAACGAATTTTCTCCTTTTATGAGAATCAATTATTATAAGAAATTAATTATTCAATATAAGAAATTAATCATTAAACGCTTTTTTTTCTTTCAAGAGGAAAGGATTTCCGACAACCTGGGTCAACTCAAAACACACGGTCGTCCCCCCTCCTTCGGTATGGGCCGCCCGCAAGGCCTTTTGAGGTACTTCTTTTCCTTGTAACTCATTCCCCCAAACTTCTCACCCTTCCCGAACGTACAATCGTCAAAATATTAGTTCAGACGAAATATACACAAATGAACAACTTTCTCCTTACCTTTTATATATATATATATATATAGAAAGAATCATATTAACTGTGTCTATTTAATTTTGTCATTCCTTATATATATATATATAAATGGATTTTCACCTTAAAGTGAATTAAAACATTAAAAAATCACTAAACAATTAAAAGCATCGTTTACCCTGATGCCTTTTTGGGAGGAATTTGGGGCACGAAATGACCGCGAGTTGACGTTTGTTTCAGTCTACTCGAGTAAAATCTCGCTTGACTCCAAATATTAATATTGTTATTGTTATTACTTCTAAAATAAAATACATTCTCGAAGCGAAGAAAATGTTTTATATTTTTATTTACGCGTAATTTGTATGGTGTCATATTCTTAGATAACGTCTCTGTTATTGAAAGATATACACACAATTATATTGAATAATAATCAGCAAAAGAAATAAGGTGCATGAGATGGGCAAACCTAAAAGTACTAACAATTGAATGTAATTACGTGTTTTCTGTATAAACGTCTGCAAAAAGAACAGCTTCAGAGTTCATTTACACCATGCGTACACTTATCTCGTGTACACAGTTAGTGGGAAATAAAAACGTACCAATGAAACTATAGAATCATTTTGAATTCATTCACACCAGGCGTACACCTATCTCTTTTGTATATATATATATATATATATATAAGAAAGAGAGAGAGAGAGAGTTTTGTTCATTCTTTTCCTTTTTTAAAATAAATAAAGGAATGGATATAAATATATAGGGCGGTACAAATTACAGTAGTAATAATAATTAACTCTTTCACGCCGAATTGGAAAGCTTTTCACCCAACCTTAGACCTACAGTTTAACGTGGATTCAGAAATACATCTCGTCAGGGAATGATTGCTCACTATTTCATCGAGATAATTAAAGCTCATATACAGGACCTGCATTGTCTATAAGATCTGTGGCGCGTGGAGCATGGAGCCTTCAGAAGATGTGAACATCTGTTCTGTGGATCAGTTCAAGAAATACATCTCGTCAGGGAGTCCTTGCTCACTCTTCCACATCATAATTTCAACATAACAGGAACATTTGATTATTGAACGGATTTAAAATAACAGGATCATTTGATTGTTGATCCGGAGGTAGTATGTCTGCAAAACATGGTAATGCACGATTTTTTCTATGTAGTAATAATAATAATAATTAACTCTTTCTCGCCGATTTGTTCACCTCATTAGACCTACAGTTTAACGTGGATTCAGAAATACATCTCGTCAGGGAATGATTGCTCACTATTTCACATTTCATCGAGATAATTAAGGCTCATATACAGGACCTGCATTGTCTATAAGATCTTTGGTGCGTGGAACACGCAGGCTTCAGATGTGAACATCTGCTCTGTGGATCAGTTCAAGAAAATGGATACCCCGAACCTTGCCCCACACACAGACACACACACACACACACACACACACACCACACACACACTATATATATATATATATATAGAGGGTGATATGCACAAAAGACAAATTTTTCTATGTAGTAATAATAATTAACTCCTCCCCGAATTTTCCAAAATTGCTGTGAAAGTGTAATGAAAAAGAACAGCTTCAGAGTTCATTCACACGATGCGTATACTTATCTCTTGTACTCAGTGTACACCTCCCTCGTTGTGCCTGACAACACAGAAGCTCTTTCCAAAATTGTTGTGAAAGTGTAATGAAAAAGAATAGCTTCAGAATTCATTCACACCATGCGTACACTTATCTCGTGTACGCAGTGTACACCTTACACATTGTGTCCGATACACTATTTTTCTTCTATGCTAGAGAACACATCTGAAATCCACGGCTTGCACCGCTCAACTGAATAAGTAGGGGTAGAGATATCCCCAGGTAGTAGCAGGAGTCACTTTTTTATGCGTAAATGGCTTGTTCCGGTTGAGTTGTCAGATAACACTTTTTATTTTAATTGTTCAGGTATACATTATTATGGAGAGTTGTCAGTTACCACTTTTTATTAAATTTGTTCAGGTATACATTATTATGGAGAGTTGTCAGATACCACTTTTTATTTTAATTGTCTCAGGTATACATTATTATGGAGAGTTGCCAGATACAATTTTAACTGTTCAGGTATACATTATTAGGTAGCCAGATTGTACCATTTATTTAATTAATTCTTAAAAGTAGGCTTACAATTCCTCTAGTAGGTTTAGAAGCGTAACATGATATAATTGTTTACAACCAAAAGAATTAAGTAAACAACATTACATCATTCTGTTTATTATAAACATATTGAAAATAAATACATTTTGAATGATCAATTAAAAATAAAAATAGTTTAAGAAATGAACGAGGAATATGCATATAATCAAAAAATATATCCTTCAATATAATAGTACAGGAGAAATATATATATATATACATATATATATATATATATATATATATATATATATATATATACACCCAAATATGGAGATATATAGAAAATAAATATACATTGGAATGATCAAAACTAACAAATAATATAACCATCAACATAGCAGAAATATATACACACAACTAAATAAATAAATACATACACTTTATCTTCTACCGCGCAAAATATGAAATCGTATACACATCAATATATCAGAAATACACACACACACACACACACACACAAATATGTTAAATATATAAATACATTTAACTTTTTTTCAAAATACTGAACTCGCACTTAACCGAGTCTACAATTACATCATTATTGCTCTGCATTACGCAGTATACGCCGTTTAATAATATTTTTCCGCTTAAAGTATACGGAAACCTCTACTCGATATGAAGGGCTTTCATATCGTTCAGTACTATTTTTGTTCCCACTTTACATCCGGTTGGTAAGTTATCTTTAAATACGTCTAGAATACCATCAAAAGCAAGCACAAAGAGTTCATCGTTAGCCACATTAATTATTAAACACAAGTTTATAAACACGCCTTTCCAATCGAGGGTTTATTTCTACCGACCCGAGCTTTTCAATCGTGAACTCATCTTCACTCAATATAGCGGCAATTGAAATAATCATCTAAATCGTTACGACAACTGCTCGTTATATAAATCTCGGTTTTAATGTTTTAACACTCCCTGAATGCGCACCAGACAGTTCCCGTCAGGGTAAATTTCATGAACTAGGCACATTTTATAACGGTTTTATTGTTTTACCACACCATTTCCACAAACTAAACGTCTTCACACTCCGGTGCACTATTTGAGAGAAACATATAACCATATTTTACCTTTTTATTTGAGAGACGATACTCGTCTCTAAAGTCTGCTAAAAACTCACGCAGGACACTAGCCACAACCTCACTACGAGCCTCATCATGATATACATTAATATAGTGATAAAATACTTAAGATTGTCCATGATGACGACATTTACATTTTCAACCGAAGTGTACGAGTTAACAATAGACACATCAATGATTATATTCGAGACATATATATTTAAAAACACGTGATAAATAAGTTAACAATTGAAATTATGTTAACACAAGAAATAACAGAAAACACAAGAAAAAACAAATGCATAGATTTGGTGATCACAAACAACAGTAACCTAATACTTTAAAGAAAGCATTCTATTAAATACTTTTAGCCTATGTTCACGAATTAATACCGGTTTTAAAATAGATTCGAGACGAAGACCGTCTGGACTGATTTTATAGAAATTCAAGGATTCCAAGTTGATCACGAGAGAAGTTATGTAGTCATCTTCCATGCTGCAAAATCTCGTCGTTTGCCTGTCTGCTCAGAACACCGACAAGAGGTAAGATCGAATCCACATCAAAACAAAATTTTAGTCGCTAAAATAACAGCCTGAGCATTGTTCATGTTCTAAATTATCTTTGATTCGTTTTGGTAAAATTGAGTAAACTGCAGCCTTTGTTTCCTGATCAGAAACTCTCCGCCTTTTTCTGGTATGGTGCAAGGTTTCGTTGCAACCATATTCACTGCTCGAGTCTACTTCACAGTCGTTGTCTTCTAATCTAGATTTACACTCTTCACTAATGCATTCAATGTGCGAATAATCCTCTTGGTTGATATTATTGACACCACAATCGAGAGGGCTCACTGGGGTAACGGACACTTCAGGTAATGGTGCGGGCGCTTGAGGTGGGTCGGGGACAATCTCCTCAGGTTGCCCTTGTGGCGGGGAAAATATTGTGTGGAGGTAATTATGTGCTGCTTCTAAGTAAACAAAACGGGCGTTATGTAACACAGTGGCAACTAATAATGATTTATGCAAAGATGCACCAGCTCTTCCGGAACGTCTGGATGCAATTTTACCGAGCGATATATTTATCAACTTGTGTGTTTCAAACCCGTTTGGAACGTCAGATATCATGTTCACCACTTAGGAATTGGTCAAGGCACAGAGAGCTAACTAACACGACTCCATCCTCTATTTCCAATCTTGTAATGAGTTAAATTGAAAGTTTCGCCTGCCTTTATACAATGTCGTTCTGACGTCGTTATCAAGCTCCACGCAGGGAATTTCCAGGTAGTAGCATGAATCACGTTGCTGTTCTTTCACCTGTGCACACACACACACACACACACACACACGCACACAGGAGAAAGTGAAACGCTAATTGATACATGATTTATTTAATAAACGAAATATTCAAGACATATATATTTACAAACACGTGTAATAAATAAGTTAACAATAGACACATCAAAGATTCATGCTACTACCTGGAAATTCCCTGCGTGGAGCTTGATAACGACGTCAGAACGACATTGTATAAAGTCAGGCGAAACTTTCAATTTAACTCATTACAAGATTGGAAATAGAGGATGGAGTCGTGTTAGTTAGCTCTCTATGCCTTGACCAATTCCTAAGTGGTGAACATGATATCTGACGTTCCAAACGGGTTTGAAGCACACAAGTTGATAAATATATCGCTCGGTAAAATTGCATCCAGACGTTCCGGAAGAGCTGGTGCATCTTTGCATAAATCATTATTAGTTGCCACTGTGTTACATAACGCCCGTTTTGTTTACTTAGAAGCAGCACATAATTACCTCCACACAATATTTTCCCCGCCACAAGGGCAACCTGAGGAGATTGTCCCCGACCCACCTCAAGCGCCCGCACCATTACCTGAAGTGTCCGTTACCCCAGTGAGCCCTCTCGATTGTGGTGTCAATAATATCAACCAAGAGGATTATTCGCACATTGAATGCATTAGTGAAGAGTGTAAATCTAGATTAGAAGACAACGACTGTGAAGTAGACTCGAGCAGTGAATATGGTTGCAACGAAACCTTGCACCATACCAGAAAAAGGCGGAGAGTTTCTGATCAGGAAACAAAGGCTGCAGTTTACTCAATTTTACCAAAACGAATCAAAGATAATTTAGAACATGAACAATGCTCAGGCTGTTATTTTAGCGACTAAAATTTTGTTTTGATGTGGATTCGATCTTACCTCTTGTCGGTGTTCTGAGCAGACAGGCAAACGACGAGATTTTGCAGCATGGAAGATGACTACATAACTTCTCTCGTGATCAACTTGGAATCCTTGAATTTCTATAAAATCAGTCCAGACGGTCTTCGTCTCGAATCTATTTTAAAACCGGTATTAATTCGTGAACATAGGCTAAAAGTATTTAATAGAATGCTTTCTTTAAAGTATTAGGTTACTGTTGTTTGTGATCACCAAATCTATGCATTTGTTTTTTCTTGTGTTTTCTGTTATTTCTTGTGTTAACATAATTTCAATTGTTAACTTATTTATCACGTGTTTTTAAATATATATGTCTCGAATATAATCATTGATGTGTCTATTGTTAACTCGTACACTTCGGTTGAAAATGTAAATGTCGTCATCATGGACAATCTTAAGTATTTTTATCACTATATTAATGTATATCATGATGAGGCTCGTAGTGAGGTTGTGGCTAGTGTCCTGCGTGAGTTTTTAGCAGAATTTAGAGACGAGTATCGTCTCTCAAATAAAAAGGTAAAATATGGTTATATTTTTCTCTCAAGTAGTGCACCGGAGTGTGAAGACGTTTAGTTTGTGGAAATGGTGAGTGGTAAAACAATAAAACCGTTATAAAATGTGCCTAGTTCATGAAATTTACCCTGACGGGAACTGTCTGGTGCGCATTCAGGGAGTGTTAAAACATTAAAACCGAGATTTATATAACGAGCAGTTGTCGTAACGATTTAGAAGATTATTTCAATTGCCGCTATGTTGAGTGAAGATGAGCTCACGATTGAAATGCTCGGGGTAGAAATAAACCCTCGATTGGAAAGGCGTGTTTATAAACTTGTGTTTAATAATGTGGCTAACGATGAAATCTTTGTGCTTGCTTTTGATTGTATTCTAGACGTATTTAAAGATAACTTACCAACCTGTTGTAAAGTGGGAACAAAAATAGTACTGAACGATATGAAAGCCCTTCATATCGAGTACAGGTTTCCGTATACTTTAAGCGGTGAAATATTATTAAACCGCGTATACTGCGTAATGCAGAGCAATAATGATGAAATTGTAGACTCGGTTAAGTGCGAGTTCAGTATTTTGAAAAAAAGTGAAATATATTTATATATTTAACATATTTGTGTGTGTGTGTGTGTGTGTGTGTGTATTTCTGATATATTGATGGCTATACGATTTCTTATTTTGCGCGGTAGAAGATAAAGTGTACGTATTTATTTATTTAGTTGTGTGTATATATTTCTGCTATGTTGATGGTTATATTATTTCTTAGTTTTGATCATTCCAATGTATATTTATTTTCTATATATCTCCATAATTGGGTGTAGGTATATATATATATATATATATATTTCTCCTGTACTGTTATATTGAAGGATATATTTTTGATTATATGCATATTCCTCGTTCATATTTCTTAAACTATTATTATTTTTAATTGATCATTCAAAATGTATATTTATTTTCTATATATTTATAACACTGGTATGCATCAATTTTGCTGTCAAGGGTTTTGTAAGTGATTCTTATAGAGTTTTTCCTGCTGATTTCGAATCTTCAATCCGTTTTTCTCAATCAGCTCAGGTTATCCGGCTATGGCCTCATAAGTAAAATAGAATTTTTCGTGATTTTGTCAAAGCGGAATTGGAACAGTAACATCTATCATCACTTGTTTCACTTGTATAATATCTTTTTTTACTTTTCAGGCATATAGATAAAATATTTCAATGAATAGAGCGTGTAAAAATGATCCCAATAGATTCTGCTACATATGTGGGACGGTTACCATGCCAAATAACCAGTCCCAAATCACTAAATTTGTGAAGACAATGTATAGAGCATACTTTTGAATTAAGCTAGGGGACCAGGACAAAAATTTCGCCCCTCATATGTGCTGCAAGACGTGCATTGAAAATTTGAGAAGATGGAGCAAAGGCAGAGCGAAATCTTTGCCTTTTGGAATTCCCATGATTTGGAGAGAAGGAAAGGATCACGTGACAGATTGCTATTTCTGCATGACAAACCTCCAAGGTGGGCTTATAAATTTATTTTTCTTAAATATTTTGAAATCCTCTTATGAAACTTGACATAATATTCACCATAATGAAATATTCACCATATATAGCATAATATTCACCATAATGGTAATCATACATTTACATATACATATTGTTATAGAAAATACATTTACACATACATATTGTTATACAAGTTACATTTACATATACAATGATTGTATATTTTCTTTCTTTTTCATTCATATTGTCCCCGAAGGGACAATATGAATGAAAATGAAAGAAAATATACAGACTCCATCGACCTATTTCATATCTTACAGACCGCAGCCTTCCCTCACGAGCCGCCACTGTCTGAATGCTTCTTCTATTTCATATGCAAGTTTTATATCCATGTTTCTGTGTTTCTATTTTCAGGAGTTAACAAGAAGAATAAACACATTGTTGTATACCCTGACATTCCTTCTGCTATGAGACCTGTACCCCATGGTCCTGGAATTCCAATACCCGACCCACCTCAAACCCTGGACTTCGATGATTCTGATGATGAATCAATGACCAATGCCAATGACCAGTCCCAGTCGTATATACCTCAAAATACCGCTTCAAATGAGCCGAGGCCTCTCAACCAGGCCAAACTTAATGATCTTACCAGGGATTTAGGACTTTCCAAATTAGCTGCCGAGATCTTGGGCTCACGACTTCGAGAGGACAACTTGCTGGCTCCGGGAACAACATTCTCCTGGTATAGGAAACGAGAGGAAGAATTCCGCAAGTTTTTTGCAGTGCACGAAAATACCTCTTCCTTAGTGTACTGCTGCAATGTTGAGGGGCTAATCGAATCCTTGGGCCTGCCATATAACGCATCAGAATGGAGGCTATTTATAGACTCGTCTAAACGAAGTTTGAAAGCAGTACTTCTCAACATTGGGAATAGGGTTGCATCAGTCCCTGTAGCACATTCCGTACAACTTACTGAGAGCTACGATAACATGAAAATTTTACTGGATGCTTTCGTATACGACCAACATAACTGGACGATCTGTGGAGATTTGAAGGTAATACTAATATCATAAGTAAACTATTGCTATTGACTATGTTGTTTTTGCAAAGGTTATTTGAGAGCGTATAAGAACACTTAACTTCCCCACAGAAGTGATACAGTCCAATGCATAGATTTTTTTATCTGATAGAACAAATTCTCTAAATTCTTTAAATATTTTCATTTTTTTTCTGATTGTGGCATTTGTATTGGGAATGCAAGGGGGATTCACGAAATACCCATGTTTCCTCTGCAAATGGGATAGCCGAGCGGATGAGAAGCACTATGCACAGCGTGAATGGGCATCCAGAGAGAATTTTGAACCTGGGTCGCATAATGTCGTTTCAGTGCCCCTTGTACCACCAACAAACATTTTGCTCCCACCACTTCATATTAAGCTGGGCTTGATGAAAAATTTCATCAAATCAATGAATAAGGAGGGTTCAGCATTCCGATATCTCGAGAGTAAATTTCCTCATATATCTGATGCTAAACTAAATGCTGGGGTTTTCGATGGTCCTCAAATTCGAACTTTGATCAAGGATACTCAGTTCGAAAACGCAATGACTCCAACTGAGAAGAATGCCTGGCAGGCATTCAAATCAGTTGTCACTGATTTTCTTGGCAAGCGTAGAAGTCCAGAATACGAGTCCGTTGTCGAAAACTTGATGGAAGCTTTCAAAGCTCATGGGTCGCGCATGTCCACAAAAATGCACTTTTTGTGGTCCCACTTGGACTATTTTCCTGAAAATTGCGGGGATTATAGTGAGGAACAGGGTGAACGATTTCACCAAGATATCAAAATAATGGAAGAGAGGTACCAGGAAAACTGGGATATCAATATGCTGGCGGACGATTGCTGGTGTTTGAAGCGAGAAGTGCCCGAAGAAAAACATAGACGGAAAGCCAAAAAAACTTCATTCCTTCCTCAATAAACTTTTTTCCATATTCATTGTATGAATAAAAGTATTTATTCACACAATGTTTTCATTTTTCACGAGTGTTCTTATAATATTACTCGTATCTACAGTGTTTAAGCTCAAAAAAATCAATAAATTTGGGGATAAAATTGGACTTATAATAAATGGCCAATAGAGAAAAAACCTGACCTGATTGAGGAAAACCAATGTCATTTTCGAATTCAGCATGTCGAATTATATAATATGAGTTGAAAAAACCCTCACAGCAGACAAAAAAATGTCATATGCATACCAGTGTAATAAACAGAATGATGTAATGTTGTTTACTTAATTCTTTTGGTTGTAAACAATTATATCATGTTACGCCTTCTAAACCTACTAGCGGAATTGTAAGCCTACTTTTAAGAATTAATTAAATAAATGGTACACTCTGGCTACCTAATAATCAGTGTTGGGCACTAAAGCGTTAATCCTATAACAGTTAATTAACGAAGTTAACTTTTTTTAACGGACTATTAACGGAAGTTAATTTCCATTTATCGTTATCGGACCAGTTAACTTCCAATAACTCGATATTTAGTCTGTTAAAGTCCGTTAACACGATAACTGCGAGGAGTCATTCACGGAAGATCACCGCTCCGCGAATGAATTCAAACTGCCATAACTTCAGTCTGCCAATTCCGTCCTCTGCCGCAGTGGAACGGCTCTTCTCTCTCGGCAAGGACATCCTGAGGCCCAAGAGGTCAAGACTGGCAGTTGGGCCTAACTTTGAGAAGTTGGTCTTTCTGAAGGGCAACCAGCACATTGTGTCATGGTCTTTAATAAATGTGCCTAAAATTTAATTTTACCTTTCAGTTCCCGCCATAATAATTCTCTGGTAAATTAAAATTTATTTAATGGTTAGTGGTTACAAGGGTTTCAAAACATGTAATCAGTACATTTTTTATTAAAAATAAAAAAAATAAGTTATTAAGCAAAAAAGTTGCAAAACTTGATAAAAATAGTTAAATACCTATTTATTGTTGGATTTTGCATAAATAAACATTTTCTATGGGTTTTAAAGTTTTTTTCCTTGATTTTTTTTAAATGTTAGTAAAGAAATAGTTATCGTTAACGGATTATCGTTAACTTCCGTTAACTTTGTAGTAAAATTATCGGATTATCGTTATCGGAGTTAAAAATTGGGGTTAACGGATTATTGTTATGGAATTTAACTTTTTGGTTAAAGGTGCCCACCACTGCTAATAATGTATACCTGAACAGTTAAAATGGGATCTAGCAATTCTCCATAATAATGTATACCTGAACAATTAAAATAAAAAGTGGTATCTGACAACTCTCCATAATAATGTATACCTGAACAAATTTAATAAAAAGTGGTATCTGACAACTCTCCATAATAATGTATACCTGAACAATTAAAATAAAAAGTGTTATCTGACAACTCAACCTGAACAAGCCATTTACGCATAAAAAAAGTGACTCCTGCTACTACCTGGGGATATCTCTACGCCTGCGTACTCAGTTGAGCGGTGCAAGCCGTGGATTTCAGATGTGTATTCTCTAGCGTAGAAGAAAAATAGTGTATCGGACACAATGTGTAAGGTGTACACTGCGTAC
>JAJOZX010000488.1:1335000-1362500 GCA_023014485.1 Bathynomus jamesi
GGCTCCTGCCAGGTGAACACCACTCCTCCTTTCTCTCCTTCTCCTTTCTCTCCTTCTCCTTTCTCTTGGGGGATAACGCCGCTTCCAAGTTTCATGACCCCTTGTTGCACCTGCAGCATCCCCCACCCCCATTTTTGCAACACCCTACCCCTTTGCAACATTGAATTGTGCATACCCACCCCCCTTTTGGCACAACATACGTAATAATTTGCAACATTCCTGCACTCTACCCTTTTTCGGCTATACTACTGTCCCGTAGTGTAAATCTTACGGTACAAAAGAGTTCGTCTCCGACGAATTGCATTCTAAACCTTGAACCCAAAATCTTGTTCTGACATCACAGAGTGCGCATTCTTTCATACGCGGAGAAATCCAATGTAATCCGTATAAATCCACATAATCCCATTAATCCAATGTAATCCGTATAATCCCAGTAATCCAAATCTAATCCACATAAATCCCAGTAATCCAAATCTAAATTGTTAGATGCGAGGTGCATATGAAAATATGCACATCGCATGAATTCTTCGATCCCTCCGCGTCTCTATTATTGTCAGCATCACGTGATGCAAGGCAAGCGTCTATAAACACCTCAGTTTTTATATTTTTTTTATTAAATTTTCCTAAAATCTGACTATTCCCATAGATAAAGCATAATTGTGTCAACCTATAGCCCACCAGATTTCCCCTAGCTCGACCTACTCGCATACCAAATTTCAGCTCTCCCTAACCCCTATTTCTCTTTTCCAAAGAATCACGCAAAAGTGATTCTCTCGATATGAAATTCATTTGCGCCCTATAAATTCCTTCCAAATCAGTTCCCTTTTGTATAGGTTCGACCCTCCTTCCATGCCGCCCCTCTGGCGCCTCTCGATCCTATAATTATGCTTTATATCAAAAGAAAAATGTAAATTCCGCGAAACCTATTTCGATCATGATTGGTTCGCCCCCGGAACTCTCCCGAAGTTCCATCTCCCAATCGAGGCAGTCAATTAAAGTCGCCTCCGCTTAAATTCGAATATAGAAACTATTATAGGCGCTTGCTGTTAGGCTCCGCCCGTAAGAGGGTGACCCTTAGTTTACCTCGTCTCCGCCTACCCCGAGGTTATAAAAACCCCGAGAGCGTCGGAAACGAGGTTCTTTGCTTTCTGACATCTTCATAATACGTAAACTCTGTGACTTAAAGTTGTAATTATTCCTGCAGTGGCACTACCCCTCCGGTCAATTTAGCTTCCAATTGATATTGGAACTTAACTTAAAATATATAAATTGTTCATTAAGCTTTAGTTAACTTGTCCCGATTAATCTGTCTTAAGTCTCACCTTAAGAGCTGTTAAATAATCGCTATTTTTTACGTAACTAAAGTTAACTCATTAATTAATTTAATTTAATTAATTTAATTTCATTTAATTTAATTAAATATTATTTTTGATATAAAAAGAATTTGTTCCAAAGTGAATTAATAAAAAGACTGTTAAATTTAGTAGTCGTTTCCATTCACCGCATAAACTCGTTTCAACCTCCGTACGGAAGCACTCAAAGGTGATCTTCCGAAACTTTACACCAATTGAGGTAAGAGTGGTCAGTGACATCCACACACATTTTTGACAAGGCGCGAGCGCCGAGTGCATCCACTGGTAACCCGAGAGTGACGTGTCTATTATCCTTCGGATATAATTCCGACTCCAACCAAGGGGACCAACCCCGGTATTCATCGTCCTTAGTCGTCTAAAACAAATCGAGGGCCCTTTTAGGGACGTACCCCTCGACACTGGAGGTCCCACACCGAGACGCAGAGGACCCAGGAACCCCCAGGACCCGGAATTTGGGTGAACGAAGTCTTGCCCATCTCGCCCCGGGTTCTCCCTCACTCCTCTCGGAAGGCGCCAAGGCTGTACATGACGTCACCGCTAGCCCTTGTCTCATCTGCGAGTGACCTTCAAATCGAGAGAGACGCCAGCTGATGCCACGTCACGAAGTCGCCTCAGTTTCCTCTCTCGATCCACTTCACGCGAACGTTTTTACGTTTGAGTGATAAATGAACGTAACTATTAAGTATCACTGATTACCTTTAACCCAATTATAATCTTTAAATTGTGTACACAGTTTATACACTAATCATTAACATTACTTTTGCCACCGTAATAATTCACGGTGAATGGTGACTAGTAATACTAACTACAAACAAACGTTAAGAAAATTTTAATTTTCTTTTTTTTAGTTTTTTCACTTTGAGTAAGTGGGATCCGTGAAGTGATTTTACCACTTAATAATTTTTCTTAATTATCAAACTTAGTTAAATTAACGTGTAATTTTAATTAATTACGTAATAGTGAAATACGCTATTATTGTGACTAAGTAGTCATTTATTATTATTTTTCTTTAACGATTTTAATAAGTGAATTATTTTAAATTCGTTTTCATTATTGAATTACCGAGTGTAATATTTTACTTTTTATTTCTGTAATTGAATAGGTTAGGTAGGGTTAGGTTTTTCTTTTCATTTTTAATTGTTTTACTTGGTGCTACGGAAATTACGCTTGTGACCTAATTGCAGGCCACATCCGTGATACGATTGGGGCACGACTAGGGTACTTCCTTGCGGACTCAGGCAGAGGGTAGGATCCACCACCGCTGGAACTCACGTTGCCATCGTTAGGATCGAGGATACGGAAAGGGACTTTGTGTGGGACTCTTCATTCATTGGAGACCAACGATTCGACAATCGGATTACAAGTAACCTTTTGCTATCCCAACCTTTATTTTTTTCTTATTTCGTTTTTTTTTATTACTATGATAACACCTATTTAAGGAAGTGATAGAACAATACTGGCATAACTTGTTTTTTTTAGCAATCACGTCGTTCCTGATATACGATATTTTAGTGTGTTACTGCATTGTTGAGGTTTCCTCGATTGTTTTGCGTTTGATTAAGTTAACCAATTTTTAAACTTCTAATTTTTTTTAATTAAATAATTAGTAGTTTACTTAATTTGGACCATCCCCCCCCCCCAAAAAAAAACAACGCAAACACGCTGATACTATATATACTAGGACCACACTGCCAAAACACACTTCAATTGTTTGTTTTCGCGCGTGACGTGTATGCCACATTCCGATTCCGATTCCGATTCAGACCGGGAATTTTTATTACCACTTACACCTCCACGCCCGTCCTTCCCCAAACGTCGCCGCATCCCAACATCAACATGGCTGACACTAACACTGCTTCCACTGCTGCTGCTGCCGCGCCCGCCGCGACCGCGCCTGCCACGAATATTATGTATTCCAGGTTACTCAACTTACCGGCGTCCGTTCCAAGATTTAAGGGAACCGTCGCGGGAAAGACCACCGAGCCACTTGTTCACCACTGGCTCCACAAACTGGAAGTATATTTCGAGAATGAGAAGGTGATCACGGACAAGGATAAGATCTTGGAAGCACAACGGTTTGTTGATCTAGAAGAAGGGTCAGCATCGAAGTTTGTTGACACTAACCCCGACTTAGAAGCGGCCACTACATGGACCCAGTATCGTCGGATTCTCTTGGACAATTTCCGAGATGTCAGCGACACTCAACCATTTGTGGCCATGACAATTTGTTCCGATTGCGTTGGCAGGATGGTGAAGATTTTATGGAGTTTAGGAATCGCATTCAAGGCACTATGAATAGCGTCATCTTAGCCCTTGACGGAGCTTTTGATTATAAAATGTCCTCGCAAACGGCGAAGATATTGTCCTTTTCGGCCATGTATGCGAACCTACCAAGTCACCACCAAGTTAGATTCCAGAAACACGCGGATCTCACCGCGTCGTTAGCAACGGTCGTGAACAAAATGAAGGAGTCGTGTCCAAACTCAACTGATCTGAATATTCGTCAACCGAGGGAAGAACGAACCAAAACCTCCCAGTCCATCCGTTATGCACCGAACAAACAGGAAGGCCCCAGAAGCAAAAGTTTGCTTCTGCAACGCCCGCGCCGTCGAACCAGTCTCGACCAAACTCATCGCGACAGACTCCCCCAAGTTCGCCCCTACGGTGTTACAACTGCTGTCAAGTAGGACATGGTATAAAACAATGCAGGGCGGCTGCTTATTGCGATTCCTGCAGGGAATCCGGTCACCGGCGGGGAGATCGTCCCAAATGCCGGGAGAAGGGTGCACCGCCCCAGCGACGGGATGAGTGGTCCAAAGGATCTCGACCTCCCAGGAGGCCAAAGAAGAAGGGATACCCTGAGGGAACCCCCTCTTATATAACTAACCCTAACCCTAATCTATCGAACCAGGAAGTTCGAAATATTTTTACAGAATGTTTGACCGAGCTGGGATACACCAGATCACCAGCCTTAGAACTGGAAAGTCGGGAGACGACCAATCTGCCCGATGATTTTTTAGAGGACCTGCCGGCTCCAGGATTCCAGTAAGAGGACGAGCCGGGTTGCCCTCCCCAGGGGTAGCTATTCCGTTGTGGGAAAAACCAGGAGTTACTGCTCCACTTAAGGACCCCGAGGGCCCTGCACGGAATAATCCAGATACCACTGTAGAATCCTTTAAGTTCCCCTTTTCAGAAATCCCTTGCATTGAACCCGAGACCTATGAGTCTCGTCCCGCTTCACAGAGAATTGTGGCAAACTCTGTTGACGTTCCCACGTCATATGTTTGCACAATTAGTAATACGTTTGAAGATGCTGTTATTCCACTTCGCGTTCGAAGTGTAGATATGTTTGGTTTGCTAGACACAGGTAGCAACGCTAACCTGATTAAACAGTCTAGTTTGAATAAAATTCCGGGAGTTTCCAAATTGGAACTTTTCCCGTCGAAGGTTGTTTTAAAACGTTAATGGAGGAACCATACCCTCCATGGGGCAAGTTAGACTTAAACTGAAACTCGGCAAGTTAGGCTTCAATGCCGATTGCGTAATCGTACAAGACTCTATGCACTTTCCTACCGACATTTTACTCGGTTATCCCTTCCTAAAAGGAAATGGTTGGGATCTTAAGTTTGAAACCAACGTTGTCCAAGTGCACGGACAACTTATTCCGTTAGTGAATACGGAGTCGAACCCAGAGGTTCGTTTTTCAACTGCTGTTGAAGCAGGTTGAAGGTTTTTTCGGAAGATGTTCCCGATTTTGATGGAACCCTACAGGATTGTTGTAATCCTAGTAATGGAGGGATTCCATTTTTTCCGGCTTTGTCGCCGTGTGATGGTTTAGAGTCGGGTGAAAATCCCGTTGCACGCCAAGTCCGGCGTTCCTTGAAAGTTAGTTCAGAGTCTGTTCCAACCGATGAGTTTCAGTTGAGAGTTAAGGAAGAATTCGTTCTTGAGCCCAACCAACAGGTCTGCTTCCGCGTAATTGTTACCTTTAACGATGGTACTTACGTGGATCCTGCGACTTCAGTAGTCGTGGAGAATGTTCTTGAAAACCAAGTTCAACATTCAGGCTTAGTAATTGCACGCAGTCTGTGCACTAGCGAAGAGGCAACTATCCCTCTATTGTGCGCTAATGTTGGTTCCGAATCCATTACGTTACAACCTAATACGGTAATAGGCAAGGCCTATTTGGCCCAAGCTGAGCCTATTCGTATTTCTCACGACGTACGCAGGTGTACTCCTGGAGGCGTACCTCAGCAAACATTACGTGCTAATTACAAAGCATGTCTAGAGTCCGATCCCGCAAATTCTTTCCTTTGCAGCGACCCGGACTTGTTTGACCAATTATTGGACTTCTTGGTCGAACACGAAAGCATCATCGCACTCAAGGGTGATGCTTTGGGACGTTCAAACCTCGTCCCCTTTCATATTAATCTCGCGGATAACACAAAGCCCATCTACATTCCGCCATATCGCGTTCCGCACTCCCAGCAGTTGGTTGTTGAGGAACACGTGAAGGAATGTTAGATTTGGATGTTATCCGACCGTCGGTTAGTCCTTGGTCTTCTCCGTTGATCCTGGTCAAGAAGAAGGACGGAACGTTAAGACCGTGCATCGACTACCGACGCCTGAATAAAGTGACCGTTCCAGACCGATTTCCGCTTCCCAACATGCAGGAGGTCATTCAATATGTTGGTAAAGCTAAATATTTTACCTCGCTGGATTTAGCTTCAGGGTACTGGCAGATGTCTCTGTCTCCAGAGTCACGGCCATGTACTGCGTTCACTACCAACCAGGGCCATTACGAGTGGAATGTTTTGCCATTCGGGTGCCGAAACGGTCCTGCGAATTTCTCTCGACTTATGAACATTGTGTTGTCCGGATTATTAGGGTCTCATGCCTTAGTCTATCTAGATGACATAGTGATCTATAGCGATACAGTCGAAGAACATTTCGTACGTCTTGCCAAAGTCTTCAGACGTCTTTCGAACGAGAATCTCAAACTAAAATTGACTAAGTGCCAATTTTTCCGATCCTCGCTTGTGTATTTAGGATTTCTTCTTGCCTCTGACGGAATCCGACCGGATCCCGCCAAACTTCAGGTTCTCCTAAATTACCCTGTTCCTCGAAACGTTGATGAAGTGCGAACCTTTATCGGGTTTGTAGGATTCTATCGCAATTTCATTCCTAGGTTTTCAGACATAGCCGCTCCTTTGACCAATTTGTTCAAAAAGAAGGCTACTTTTGAATGGAATTCTGAGCATCAGAAGCCTTCACTGATCTCCGCGACAAACTCCTGCAAGAACCCATACTGCAGTTCCCGGATTTTGGTAAACCTTTTATAGTAGCCACGGACGCTTCTAACTACGGGTTAGGTGCCGTCCTACTCCAAGAAGTAGAAGGTACCGAACTACCTGTGGCTTATGCGAGTCGGTTACTATCCAAACCCGAACGTAACTATTCAGGGACTGAACGAGAAGCTTTAGCCATCGTATGGGCCCTGAAGAAGTTCAAGAATATTATCTACGGGTATAAAATAACAGTAAAAACGGACCACGCTCCGTTAACCTCTATATTTTCTAAAAAACTACCCGACGGGCGATTAGGTCGCTGGGCTCTTACCGTCCAGGACTTTAGCCCCGAATACGTTCACCGTCCCGGAAAACTCAACGTTCTCCCGGATTGTTTATCCCGAATAAATAAACCCGAAGAGGTCCGTGGAATTCATCGGATTGAGACTATTCCCAATTTCGATAGAGACACGCTCTTCGAGGCACAACGCAAGGACTCGTATATCTCTAATTTGGTGCAGCAATTAAAAGCCCAACCAAATTCGGAACTTCACCAGTTGTATGCTTTCCAGGATCAAATTTTGAATTATCAAATTTCTCCTGGGCAATACGTGGCAGAAGTTCCCGAGAGTCTTCAAGACGTGGCAATTAAACTTTGCCACGACAGCGTTTGTGCTGGGCATCCCGGAATTGAACGAACCCTAAAGTTGGTCCAAGCGCGTTACCATTTCCCACTCACGCGCACCAAGGTAACAGAACATTGCAAGGCATGCTCGGCATGTGCCAGGCATAAAGGAGCGCGTCCGCCCACCGCGCATATGCATGCGTACCCCGTTCCTGTTAGACCTTGGGAGCGCGTAGGAATGGACGTGATGGGCCCCTTTATCCAAAGTCGAAATGGAAACAAATACGTTGTCGTTTTCACCGACCATTTTACCAGGTATAATGAAATTGTACCTGTGCCTGCCCATACATCGGAGATAATTGCCAAGTGTTTACTCGAACGAGTAATTCAACGGCACAACACGCCGGTCGTGTTGCTCTCGGACAACGCTCGGGAATTTACCTCCGCGATGTTCGTAGAGTTATGCAAACGTCTCCACATCCAAAAGGTACAAATAACACCGTACCATCCGGCAGCAAATGGTCTGGTTGAGAGGCAGAACGAAAAGATCCTTAACGTCCTACGACATCTCGTGGACGCGGACCAACGTAATTGGGACGAGTGCATCTCCATGGTGCAGTGGACTGTTAACAACAACCACAGTCAACTCATCGGGGACACCCCTCATTTTAGATTGTATCATTACGATGCAAGATTTCCTTTCGACCTCCCAAACGACTCCACCGAAGAGGGATGAACCTACAGGAACCTCAACGCTATGCGGACGACCTGGCTCGCCATTCGTTCAAGTTTTCGAAGATACACGACGATGTCTCAACCATGAGACCGACCGAATGGTCCACTACCAACACAAGCGGTACCCTAAGCAACGGACCGTAATACCTGGAAACCGTTGCTGGTTGGCAGGTACGAAGCCTCCGGGCCTCAGTCGAAAACTCTGTCCAAAATGGGTAGGGCCATATCGCGTCCTCGAAGACCTGGGGCATAACACCTTCACCATCCAACACTTACAAACCTTAAAGAAAAAGGTTGTTCATGCCAACCAAATTAAGGTTACGAATGAGGATCCGAATCCCCCTCAACCGAAGTCGTCCCGACAACAAGGGGATACAACCCAACCCCGCGTTACCACTACCGAAACCGAGAAGTCGGACGAGTGGGAAAACTACCTAAGGCCCCCTCGGACTACCCTGTCCGTACAGCCTGAGGAAGCTATCCTTGAACCTGAAAATGAACTGGAGCCACTCCCTGCTGCTCCTTCCTCACCTTTGGAAGAAGCCCCGGAGACAACTCCAAACTTTAAAATTCTACCGGAGGGCCCCGCAGCCAGTGAGGAGCCCCCCGACTCACCATCACCACCCTCACCTATCGACGACCTTAAAACAGACCCTACGGTGACATATCGATTTCGACCACAGGAGTCGTCGCAAGGCCCGTGGACTCGCTCCCAATCGCGAATACCCGAGTCACTAGAACACACACATAGCCCTTTACTCGAGCCAAGCTCCGACCCCGTACCCACACTCCACTCCGTCCCTAAGACACCTACACAAGACAAGACACCTCCACAAAGCCCCTCCCTACCACCGAAAACCCCCCAGCTGCCATCGACTCGGCCTGCTCCAACTGCGCGAATACCCGAGTCCCTAGCCACTACCTCAGCGACCCATCCACCTCACCCCCTTCGTCCCCCGGACCGACCTTCGGTCAAACCCAAGGTGAGACCCAAATTCCCGTCCTGGAGAACTTCTCGGAAGTAACCGCTAACACACCCAAAATTATTAATAATGTTAACTTCGGCCACTATGCTTACCTTTGTCTCCATTCTCTATCATTATTGTTATACCCTTCTTCGATGCTCAAATATACAACGCTTATACTTGTCACCCCTTTTTCCCACAGTTTACTCTATGAGGGAAAACGTACCCGTTTCATCTTACACACAGAACACCCATACTTTTTCCTTTCCAAAACCTACCAACAGTACACCCGGTTTACCACCCGCGACATTACTCACTGTAGAACACCTTTGTCAACCAAATTCCAAATAAGTTCCGATCTCCTCCTGTCCATCCCCCAAAAACGTGAAGCAACCCTGGATTGCCCGAACAACCGTAGTATGATACAATTGGATCCAGTTAGTAGAATCCCCTCCGGTTGTTCTATTATTACCTCTAGCTTTATATCCACAAACCCCAGAGTACGCTCCCTTAACAACACGCCTCGTCTTGTACACCCTATGGCTCACCTCCCACCAATTCCTCTCTTCAACCTTCCTCTTGCCTCTGTAACTCTTGTACCTTCCTTTAACTATCCCCCTTGGGATCAGCAATTGGATCGTATCACCGAAACCCTCCAAGAACGGTCTCATGTCTTATCCCACGTTCAGCCCCTCACCTACGTCAACGCCGCCGCTGTCTTACTAATACTAATAATTATATTCATCTTCCTTGCTTGCCGCCCGTGTCGACGACTGAAGTGGAATGCCCCTACTTCGGAGCCCTCACCTTCGGAAGAAGCCCCGGACGGTCTGCCCCAATCTTCGGCCCCCCGTTAGCTGTCACTACACCGAGAAATCCAAATTTTAATTAGTTAGCTAGCATGTACATATTAGTTTTTGTTTCTGCTTAAAACTGTTGACCGTATTATTTTTTTTGTTTAATTGTTACTTTTGCAGAAGGGGAGGTAGTGTCCCGTAGTGTAAATCCTTACGGTACAAAAGAGTTCGTCTCCGACGAATTGCATTCTAAACCTTGAACCCAAAATTCCTTTGTTCTGATATCACAGAGTGTGCATTCTTTCATACGCGGAGAAATCCAATGTAATCCGTATAAATCCACATAAATCCCATTAATCCATGTAATCCGTATAAATCCCAGTAATCCAAATCTAATCCACATAAATCCCAGTAATCCAAATCTAAATTGTTAGATGCGAGGTGCATATGAAAATATGCACATCGCATGAATTCTTCGATCCCTCCGCGTCTCTATTATTGTCAGCATCACGTGATGCAAGGCAAGCGTCTATAAACATCTCAGTTTTTATATTTTTTTATTATTAAATTTTCCTAAAAAACCTGATCTATTCCCATAGATAAAGCATAATTGTGTCAACCTATAGCCCACCAGATTTCCCCTAGCTCGACCTACTCGCATACCAAATTTCAGCTCTTCCTAACCCCTATTTCTCTTTTCCAAAGAATCACGCAAAAGTGATTCTCTCGATTATGAAATTCATTTGCGCCCTGTAAATTCCTTCCAAATCAGTTCCCTTTTGTATAGGTTCGACCCTCCTTCCAGGCCGCCCCTCTGGCGCCTCTCGATCCTATAATTATGCTTTACTATCAAAAGAAAAATGTAAATTCCGCGAAACCTATTTCGATCATGATTGGTTCGCCCCCGGAACTCTCCCGAAGTTCCATCTCCCAATCGAGGCAGTAATTAACGTCGCCTCCGCTTAAATTCGAATATAAGAAACTATTATAGGCGCTTGCTGTTAGGCTCCGCCCGTAAGAGGGTGACCCTTAGTTTACCTCGTCTCCGCCTACCCCGAGGTTATAAAAACCCCGAGAGCGTCGGAAACGAGGTTCTTTGCTTTCTGACAATCTTCATACCACGTAAACTCTGTGACTAAATTTGTAATTATTCCTGCAGTGGCACTACCCCTCCCGGTCAATTTAGTTTCCAATTGATATTGGAACTTAACTTAAAATATATATAAATTGTTCATTAAGCTTTAGTTAACTTGTCCCGATTAATCTGTCTTAAGTCTCACCTTAAGAGCTGTTAAATAATCGCTATTTTTTTACGTAACTAAAGTTAACTCATTAATTAATTTAATTTAATTAATTTAATTTAATTTAATTTAATTAAATATTATTTTTGATATAAAAAGAATTTGTTCCAATGTGAATTAATAAAAAGACTCTGTTAAATTTAGTAGTCGTTTCCATTCACCGCATAAACTCGTTTCAACCTCCGTACGGAAGCACTCAAAGGTGATCTTCCGAAACTTTACGACCAATTGAGGTAAGAGTGGTCAGTGACATCCACACACATTGTTGACTAGGCGCGAGCGCCGAGTGCATCCACTGGTAACCCGAGAGTGACGTGTCTATTATCCTTCGGATATAATTCCGACTCCAACCAAGGGGACCAACCCTGGTATTCATTGTCCGTAGTCGTCTAAAACAAATCGAGGGCCCTTTTAGGGACGTACCCCTCAACACTACTATGGTTGTCCAAATGTTTTTCATGTCTCCTTTATGTTTGGAAGCCGCAATGTTCGAGTTTTGTTAAGAGTACAGTATGTCATGAGGTACTGCGTCAAAGGCTTTAGTTAGATCAAATAGGATGATTAGTGATGTTTTTGGTGTTTAGATTGCTATAAAGTTCTAATATAGCAGTTATTGCGTCGTTCGTCGTGTTTTCGTAGAAAACCAAATGGATGTTTGTGTATTATTTTGTTTTCATATGAATTTTATTATTTGATTCTGTATTTTTCTCTCGCATTGTTTACTGACGGAGATGGGTCTGTAGTTTGAGGGGGAGGTTTTATCTCCTGATTTGTAAATAGGGCATACTCTAGCCTTTTTTAGGCAGTCTGGGAAGATACTATTTTCAATGGATATGTTTATGAACTTTGAAAGTTTGAGCGCAATTAAGTTCACGCTCTCTTTTTAAATTCTGTTTGCGATTGTGTTCAGGGTACAACTTTTATTTTTCAGTTGTTTTATGGCTCTTATTAAATTGTGTGTTGTAGTAAGGGATAGGAAGAAAGAGTGGGGAAGGGGAGCCTAGAGTAGGTACGTAACGGAAGACCGCGCAGCGGGTCGGCCATTAGAATCGAAATTGGCTCTCATTTCCATTTCAGTGAAAAAGTCGCTCAAAATATTTAAAATATTTGTTGTGTCTGAAATGGTCTCATTACACAACCTAACAACAGTTTTGCTTCCCGGTAAAAACATACTGTTTTATACTAATTATAGGGTTCTGATTTCGAAAATGAACTTCATTTTGGACTCCTCTGCTAAGAACAGCGTATTATCACTACTTCGGCTGTCATATTGGTGACCAAGACAAAAGATGGGCCCCACATGTTTGCTGTAGTAACTGTGCAATGAATTTACGTGACTGGTTCAATTGTAGAAGGAAAGGTATGGGATTCGCAGTACCTATGGTTTGGCGTGAGCAAAAGAACCATGTTGACAATTTCTATTTCTGTCAGAGCAAAGTAGCTGGCCTTACATCAAAAACTAGGAATAAAATTGACTATCCTGTGGTAGCCTCTGCCATCAAACCTGTTCCTCATAGTGATGAGCTTCCGATTCCAACACCACCAGCAGATAAGAATCTTTTGCCAACATCATCTGAAGAGAAAGCATTGTTAGAACAAGCAAATGAATCTTCTGATGCAGAGTACTGTCCAGAATCTTCTTCTGAACCACATTTCATAACTCAGCAAGACTTGAATGACTTGGTTAGGGACTTATAGCTTTCAAAGGGCAAGGCTGAACTTTTAGCTTCGAGACTTAAGGAGTGGAACTTAGTTCAGGGTGATGTGCGTATTACTTCTTTTCGCAAGAGAAACTCCGACATATCGTGCTACTTTCAAACTGTAAATCAGCTATGTTACTGCTCAGATTTGAAAAGTTTATTCTCGTATTTTCAAATAGAACATGTTCCAGACGAGTGGCATCTGTTCATTGACTCTAGTAAGCGGAGTCTTAAAGCTGTTTTTTTACACAATGGGAACGTTCACCCAAGCATTCCAATTGGACACTCAGTTCATCTCAAGGAATCATATGAGAACATGGTAATACTTCTGAATGCAATCAAGTATGATCAATGTAAGTGGAAGATTTGTGGAGACCTAAAAGTGGTAGGACTTCTCCGGAGAATCCAGGGTGGCTTTACCAAGTACATGTGCTTTCTGTGTTTATGGGACAGTAGAGCAACACAGCAGCAATATGTAAAGAAGGACTGGCCACCACGTGAAGCCTTTGTGCCAGGACAACATAGTATGAAGTATGAGCCATTAGTTGATCAAGAAAGGATTATTTTGCCCCCTCTGCATATCAAACTAGGGTTGATAAAGAACTTTGTCAAAGCGCTTGACACAGAAGAAGCTGCATTCAAATATTTGCATTCAAAATTTCCTAGCGTTAGTGATGCGAAGATGAAAGAAGGTGTTTTTATTGGTCCCCAAATAAGATGGCTTTTTAATGGATGAACAGTTCTTGAACACTCTCAATGCAAAGGAACTAAGAGCCTGGAATTCTTTTAAGAATCTTTGTGACAACTTCTTAGGCTCAACAAAGTCCCCTCACTATGAAGCAATGGTCACCGAGCTGCTGGATGCATACCAACAACTTGGGGCTAGAATGTCTTTGAAGATCCAATTTTTGCACAGCCATCTGGACTTCTTTCCAGATAACCTTGGTTCAGTGTCAGATGAACATGGAGAGCAGTTTCATCAGGACATTGCAATGATGGAAAAAAACTACCAAGGACGATGGGACCCTTGCATGCTTTTGCATGCTTGGTGACTTTTGCTGGATGCTAAAATGTGCGGAAATTTGTACGTCAACATTTGTACGACGGAAATATATACGCCAGCATTTGTACGCCAGAACATTTATACGACTGGAAATTTATACGACTGACATTTGTACGATGGTAATTTAAGTATGCGCTCTACCGGAATTTTTTGACTTAAGTATGCGATCTACCCATGATAATAACCGTGACTTCATTTTTTTATATAAACATAAGCACAGGTGCAAAAAAAAAAAAAAATAAAAAAGTAAACATTATTTAAATATTTTGAAAATAATTTCAATTTGAAGAATTTAAAATTTTATCATGTATCACAGCGCATTAAAGGATTAACAGGTAGGTAAATGGTTATTGAATAGGTACAGGTGGTTAGGTTAGGTTAGGTTAGGTCTGGAGATTAATGACAAAAAACTCGCAAGATTTGTTCTCCGATTTTTTAAATGACATTCGTTAGGTTAGGTTAGGTTAGGTTAGGTTAGGTCTGGAGATTAATGAGAAAAAACTCGCAAGATTTGTTCTCCGACTTTTTAAATGACACTCATTCTGTATATCGCTAGTAACATTTTCTCTTAAATTGATAAGCTAAAATCTAGTTTCAATTATGCATTTAATTATTGTAATATGTAATTTCATAATTTGTGATAATTTGTATTTTAACTTACCTAGTTTCAAATTCAATTTTATTAACTGATCATGAATTTCTTGCGCATAACGTATAAATTACCGTCGTACAAATGCTTGGCGTATAAATTTCCAGTCGTATAAATGTTCTGGCGTACAAATACTGGGGTATAAATTTCCGTCGTACAAATGTTGGCGTACAAATTTCCGGGTTTCGCTAAAACGGGAAGGCTCTACTGAGTATAGACGCAAATCCAAGAAAACTCACTTCTAAGAAAGTGAACTATATGTAGCAGTTGATATGTAATAATGCATGTGTATGTATCCTTTTTTGTTGTTCTGTTCTGTTCTGTTTTACTACAAATACAAATAAAAGTAGATTTATAAGTAGATTTTCAAAAATTTCTTCTCTCTGTGATACTGAACTTTCAAGTTTTGAGTGTATTCTGCCAGTAAACGTCTAAATAAGGGTCACAGATATTTAGATAACCTGAAGCGATAGAGAAAAACTAATGTGATTTTCAGATTCAGCACTCCAAAATTAGTTTAGATCACCCATGAAATTGGGAGAAGCAGAATTTTTTTTTTTTTTTTTGTAGACCGGTGAATTATTAATTAATATTTTTCGGGGGTTTCGGTTTTCGGTTTTGTTTGTCTTTTCATTAATCTCTTTGTTAATGACATTCCAATATTGTTTGGGATCGTCCTTGTATTCTTCGCTTTTATGTTTATAGTAATTAGATTTTGCTTTGAGTATTAATTTGAAATTTACTGGAGAGGAATTAAGTTTCTTTCGATAGTGAGTGTATACTAATTTTGTAAGTAAACTTTCCTCCACGTTTTATGTTTTTATTTAATTAATTCTTTAGACCTGGGATCAACCAGGGATTGTTGATTTTAACAGTAGGAATATTTTTTGTCAATGATGGGTTATGATTTATTAGAAGTAGACTGTAGTGTTTCCTGAAACTTTTCAAATTTGAGGGTTATATCTGTATGTGGGTCGTCAATGACGTCGAAACTTTCTGCGCATAAATTCGTTTTGAATTTATTAAGGTGATTATGCCTTGTTTTTCTGAATTTAACGTTTGTGTACTTTAGGGTGTTTGTCGATTTGATTGTGACGTAATTTGGGAGGCGGTCAGTTATGCCTGCAGGAGTATCGCAATGTCGTGTACGTATTGTAGGAGCAAATCTGATCATACGTGTTGGTCTTGTTACGTACGTCTTATATCCTTGGCTGACCATATTAATTCCAATTTTACTAAAAACAATCGGAATTAACGTAATTTTTAATAATAAAAATACTACTAAATCTCGCGTAATAAAAAACAGCCCGGATAATGCAGTTGGCTGTCTATTCCAGTGATTCTCAAACTGGGGTACGGCGTACCCTACCCCCAGGGGTACGCGAGGGATTCTTAGGGGGTACGCAAAGGGGTCCTGAAAATATAACCCTTTTAATTTTATATACGATTAACAAACGGCCACAAGTCACACGATCGTAAAGAAAGTAAAAATTCTCTATCTATCTCGAAAATCCAGAAAATCCCGCGGAAGAATTCAAGGGGTACAGAAGAAGAAAAAGTTTGGGAACCGCCGGTCTATTCCATCGGTTGTAAGCAATACGACTTAATTTATATAGGTCAAACAGCAAAAACTTTAAATGTCAGAGTACAACAGCATAATAGGCTTGTAGGACTGCCAATAATTCTAATGCATTGTTTAACCATATGTATGAATATAATCACTGTATTAATTGGAAAGGTTCTAAAACCCTAATAAGGCAAAGGCATAACGGATAGGAACATTTTGAATGTACATTTATATAAAGTATTTTCTAAATAAATTTAATAATAGTTTGGCAAATTATAAAACTGACCATAACTTGTTAAAATACCTTTTTCCCTCAGTCAGTACCTGTTAATATTTTACTAATCCTTCCTAACCATTTTGGTTTACATTGTACTACTTGCCATTTCCCTTCATTGTACAGTGCTTACAAGAAGACTCACGCTTCTGTCTCGTCCCAAGCTAGTCTGTTAGGTATAAAATGGGCGGTCCTTATGGCAGCGGAGGTGTGTTCGGATTGGTGCACATAACTGCTCTAACACAATCAATGACGTCCATTATTACGTCACTTCTGCTACATTTTAGTGTTTAAAATACAAATGATTAAGAAGCAGAATGGAACAAGTTCCGGGATGTTGGGATGGTTATGGAGCAATCCTAGTCATCATAATATTAGCTGGGCATTACATTATACCGTCTCAATATATACTGTAGACTATAGAGAACGACTAATTCGGCAAATATCCCAAATCATGGCATGATACCTAAGTTATTTTGACGCAGGTCTAAATTATTTGCTCAAATTCAATTATTGATATTAAGTAATTGTTGGGAATTGTCAATATTGTTGTTTGTAATATATATCCTACGTGAAGAATCTAATGACCAAATTCCTCAGTGAACCTCTCACGCGCTCGCATTTCGAGGAAGTCACGGTCGTCTCACTAATAGATAGTTTATCCATTGTTTTAAGTGGTAACCTATTAAACGAACTATGTTAAACCTATTCCATCTTATGAAAGTCATTAGTCTAAAGCAAGACTGGTGGGCCGTGAATCAGAGAAATTTGCATTTGATTTGTTCATCGTAATTATTACATAATATAGTATACTGTATATAGTAGTATATAAGAGTTTATTGGTAGCATATCATATGACAATTCCCATAAACATGTGATGACCTCGATGTTGCCAGTTTTATTTTTTCCTGAAACTATTACCTTCTCATAGTTTGTTTCAACAATGCATATATTATCATCTCCACGAGCGTAGACATTGCAAGAAAAGATTCTAACTAGGGATAAGTAAAGTTCTTTCATGGTCACAATATATACTGTTATAGACAGACCCGGATCTAGTGGGGGGGGCTATGTGGGCTGCAGCCACGGGCCCCTGAATTATTAATTCAGGAAAATATAATATGTAAAATAAAGAAAAATATTTGTAAAGTAAAATATGTTTGTTCTGAAAACTAAATAAATAAAGTAAAGTAATATGTTTGTTCTGAAAACTAAATAAATAAAGTAAAGTAATATGTTTGTTCTGAAAACCTTTAATTTTCCTCATAAACAAAGCTTATAATCCTTACGTAATAAAGATTGTAGCCAAGGGGCCCCCCCAAAAAAAAATTAGCCACGGGCCCCCATTCTTCTAGATCCGGGCCTGGTTATAGATGTCAAACATAAAAATATAATAAAATTCTATATTAACATAAATATATATTCGATACACATTTACGTCATGGCTTTAACATCAGTATTTCGTATAGCTTCCTCCAGCATCAATAATTTCTTGCAATCGTTGCGGCATAGAAGAGGCCAGATTATAGGGAATGTTTGGTGTTCGGCGTAAGCTCTCCCAACTATTCCTCGTGTGAGCTAAAAGTGCTTCAAATGTCCTTTCATTGCGTTGCTCCCATTCGTTAATCATTATTGCCCAAAGATTTTCAATCGGATTCAAATCATGAGAACGTGGTAGCAGAATTAGATTAATAATCTCTGGGTGATCTTCGTACCACGCTCTCACAACGTTACTCCTATGAATGGGACTGTTATCTTCCATTAAGTAAAATGGTTCCGGTGCTGGAACCAGATACGTACGAACACTGGGTAGCAGCACCTCTTCCAGTATCTGGCAATATTGCTGTCCAGTAAAGCGTCCATCTACTTGAGTCAATTCTCCGACACCATAGCCAGACATCCAGCCCCACACACCGAGATTGATGTGACCACTACGTTTGCTCGGGAAAACATTTCCTTCTTCATAGCGTTTTCCGCGCTACCTCCAACAATGCAGGGAACCATGACTATCTGTTGAAAATGTTTTTTCGTCACAGTACACAACTTTTCTCCAGAATTCTTCCTCCTGCGGCAAGTATTGCAAAGCAAATCCCATCCGCGCCTCTTTATGCTCAATCGTCAATGCAGGTTTTATAGCTGGACGGCGAGAAAAATACCCTGCCTCGTAAAGTCTGTTGTTCACTGTATTTGCGCTACAACGAAGATTCAGGTGTCTGTAAATATGCGTCGCTGGAACAAACGGATGCTCTCTGGTATGATTAACAATCGCAGCATCTTCCTCTTGAGATGTTGAACGCGGAGGACCAGACCTCGGCAAAGTAGCGATTGAGTTTTTTGCTTCATACCGATGAATCCACCGTTCCACAGTGCTTCGATGAACGTCTAGTCGTCTTGATATTTCTCTTATTGGCACACCATATTCATGCAATGTCACCATTGCTCCCCGCATTGCCTGGGTCGTCTCGTGGTGCACAGACGGCCTTTCCATCTTTGTGTAAATGGCTTATGTAAAGCGTGCTGGGACGATAAAGGAAATGAGGATACCAACCCTTCGAATGGTAATAATAATCAGCCAATTTCCTATTTTGTTGAACATATGCATAAAAAATTCATCTTAAAAGCCAAGGATCCAAAGATTGTCAGCAATAGTTTATATCCCAACTGAATATAGTCAGCCATCAACAGTATAATCATATTTTATTTCCATAACTACTCATGACTACTCTGTCATAGTAAATAACCTTATTATGACTTAGGTAGTAGTGGTAATTCTGAGTGGCGGCCTCTAGCCACATACGTTAAACCTATCAGTGCGTCTAAGACCAGACTCTTCTGTTTCTGTCAATTCATTGTTAGTTTAAGGTATTTTGCTCTTTGTCTTTCTAGGTCTAGGGCATTAAAATAAATATTTGAGTTTGTGTTTAGCATTTCCTCCTCCCTTCTTAATTCCCCACCCAACCTCGTTTCCTTCGACATAGCAACGCTTACCTCCATCCTCATTCCACTTCCTTCATTAAACCTATTATCGCTTTTACTGTCCCTTTCTTCCATCCTTCAATGCCAGCGTTCTTAAACCTAGCACATAAATTATATAATATGGAATCTAACACCTTAGATCTCTACGCATTCATGTTATTTGAAGACGCCTGTGTCTTAGGGGAATCTAAATGCTGAGAGTGGGCTTGAGGGGTAGTCTATAGATTATTACAGATGACCTTGAACGCTCCAACTATTTAAAAATGATTATTTATTACGCACATCATATGGCATAATGCACACATGAATTTAAGTATCTCTTACACTATAGGAGTGGAATTGAATCCTACCAGAGTTAAAAAGTCGCAAAATATGATAGATTAGTTTGTATTAAGAGGTCGCTAAGAGAAAAGGATTTGGAGTAGAGCGGAGGGCAGAGAGAGAGAGAGAGAGAGAGAGAGAGAGAGAGAGAGAGAGAGAGAGAGAGAGAGAGTTACAAGGAGTTACAAGGAAAAGAAGTACCTCAAAAGGCCTTGCGGCCCATACCGAGGAGGTACCAATGGCAACGGGTGCCAGGGAAAATTTTGTAAAAGAGAGAGAGAGAGAGAGAGAGCTTTTAAATCACACCTTTTAAATGGTTTGTGGGTAAGGGCTTCACTTCACGTATGTTATTTTAGTCCAGGGTAGTTTATGTGGAGGTGTTAACGTAATTTGCACTTGGGACTGTTAATTGTAAGACAACTACCATAGCTGGGACTGAGACACGTTATCCCCTGCATACTCTATATATATCTATATACAGTATGTCTCTATATATAAATAGATAGAGTGATCAACACAATGATAATGTGGACGTCATTGATGGGGTTAGAGCAATTATGTGCACCAATCCGAACACACCTCCGCTGCCATAAGGACCGCCCATTTTATACCTAACAGACTAGCTTGGGACGAGACAGAGGCGCGAGACTTCTTGTAAGCACTGTACAAGGTGTACTGCTGAATACACGAAACGACTTGAAATCGCTTTTCATTTTTCTCTGTGGGTTTGCATTATATATATTTTTTTTATGCAGGAAGGAGAGGCCAAGGGCAGTGCCTGCAAAAATGCCTCACCTCCCAACCCATAGATAGAGTGAGGAAGATTGTTCCACAGTTGACCGGTTCAGTAGATGAAAGATTGAAAATACCAATTAACAATGCAGTTAGAGCGTTCAGAAAAGCAGTGTCCATTATAATAGCAATAATAGAGAGAGAGAGTGAGCCAACATTGTGGCGAAGAGAGAGGGATTGAAGAGAGTCAGTAAGAAGCGGGGAATTTATGAGACGAAAAGCGTACTCCATACAGGGGCGGACAAGACTCCTGTACAGAGATAGCAACCGAATGGGGTGAAAAAAACTGCAGAGCCAGTACAGCACATATATACAGTAAAACCTCTCAACAAAACCCCTCTTTACCGAACACCTTGGGCATTTCGAAAAACTTCTCTTTATCGAAAACACGTTTCGTTCTAAGGTGTTTTCGCTAACTCAGCTTGAGCTGCACGTGTTCGTCTCTACCATCATTTCTCTGATCACAAAGTAGGATTGGCTGATGCCTAAAAACCGATATGTAATTGGCTAGAATGTTTCTCCCTCACGGAGAAATACTTTTAAATAATGCATTTAATATACTCTATATACAGTAATTTCTAAAGTATGTATAAATAACTAATGAGGGTCTAAATAGGCCATTAAAGTATACACTACAATATCGACAAAGGAAACCCTCTTTATAACGAAAAACGTCTCTACAACGACAGTCATTTGGCTTATATATTTCGTTATAGAGAGATTTTACAGTAATATATATATATATATATGTGTGTGTGTATGTGTGTGTGTGAAAGACAGAGAGAGAGAGAGAGAGAGAGAGAGAGAGAGAGAGAGCTCGCACTGGTTTCTTTGTGTCTTAAAATTATTGAGAGTTCTAAAATCAGTTCCAGCTATGCCAAAACTATTCATTTCAGATTTCTAGTCTTTGAAGCCAACTTAAAAAATTCTAGACTTTAGTTAAAGAGCAGAAATGTTCAACGAAAACATGGAGCACGCTGACCTCATACCGCGACCCGCTCATACATGCTTCGTTTTACTGAACTTCAGTGAAAAGGTCTCCGATGGTTATTGACTTTGTTTGGCCGAATTATTGATATTGCCGTTGTATTAATGCTTGGTTGTTATTCCGTCGTCATATAGAAATTGTAAAGGGAAAATTCCATTCCCCTCAAGAAACTTAGAGCAAATGTAGCCATAATGCTTCCACTTGCGCAGTATAAACTTCTGTAAATAGAAACACTAGCAGTGTCGTCAAAGGAATTTCCCTTGAACCATGCAAAATGTAACGTATGAAGCTGTGATTCACCAAAGAAAAATTGTTTTTTTCAGTTTTCATGAAAGAGATTTCCGTACCGAAAATGTATACTTTTCACATTCTTCTTAATTTTACAATCATCTACTTTTATTTTTTAAACTTTATCAAAGTGATATTATTTTTAGTTTTGCATTTAAGATAAATTAAATTAATTTAGATGAAAGTAATCAAATAGATTTTCCAATATTGAAGATCAAAGAGGATATTTTTTTTAATTAAAGTTTTCAAAAGTAACCATTATCACTATGACATACTTATATAATAAAAATAGTAATATCATAAAGAGTTTTTTTTTGGGGTGTGGGAACAAATCATAAAGCCAACTTAAAATAAATAAAATTAACATATTTTCTTGTTATTTATCTTTGATAGACCTGATGAAGATCCTGTTTCAATGAACTCGAAACGTTGTCCATTTTACTTATTTTAAAGTGTCTTTTTAATTCCAAAATATAACTGAGCACGATTTCTTGTAGTCTTCCTTTTGTTTACACACACACAGAAACACACACACACACACACACACACACACACACCCACATATATATATATATATATATATATATAGCAAAGAACCACAGGGAAAAGGAAACACAGAATCCGAGCGCTTTCGTGATATATGCACATCTTCAGGGACAAGAAAGAAATAGATAGAATTTACCAAGTAAATGAGTTAAATACACAAGCGAAAATAATTCCCCAATAGGCACCTCAATTTAAAAAAAACAATAAAACAATCTAAAGATTTTTTCCCCAATAGATAACTTAATCTAAAGGCTACTAAATTATTGAATATATAAAAACTATATAAAGGAAATTAGACAATTAACATGTACACAAAAAATTATAACAGTTATTAGAAACAGTATTTAATTAAAACAGGCAATTAAGTGGCAAGAATCTAAGGAAACAAAAGACATGGTGCAATCGTCGACACGTGCTCCTTCCAGAATATTCCGTTACGTATTGGAGAATGGAGGATCTATTAGTTTTTCTTTCGGAAGATTATTGGTTAAGCATAATTTGCCATTACCTGTGACTACCATTATAGAATTAATTAAGCTGTGCATAGAAGACTCGAAATTTGAGTTTAATAATGAATATTTTAGGCAGAAATTTGGTATGTCTATGGGAAGCCCCCTCTCTCCATTTTAAGTAACTTATATATGGAGTTTTTTCAAAGTAAATTATTAAAGAAGATTCTGCCAAATTACTGTTCCGTGGTTTAGATATGTAGATGATGTTCTTTGTCTTTGGCCAGAAACTTTAAATCTCAATGAATTCTTACCCAAGCTTAATAATTTAACTCCCTCTATCAATTTTACAGTTGAAATAGAAAAAGACTCTTCCATCCCATTTTTAGATGTTTTAATATATAGGTCCGGAAAAAAGTTCAAGTACAATATTTACAGAAAACCCACTAATAATTGTTCCTACATACATTATTATTCGGCTCACCATATTAACGTAAAACGAACCATTTTTTCTACTTTGTTCCTAAGATGCTTACGAATTTGTAGCCCAGAGTTCATTGATGATGAAATTAATAAAATATATAAAATTGCGTTTCATTTAAAATATCTAAAGAACAGCATAGATAAATCTTTAAAAATGGCAAAGAAAACCTTCTTCGAGGTAAAAGACAAGACGCCTTATACCACAAAAAACGTCTTAGCATTACCATTTAAAGAAAATTTCCTTGATCTGCCGAAACTGCTGAGGACTTTTAACGTAAATATCGCGTTCAGAACTTTAGATGTAATTAAGAATTCATAGATTAAAAACTCCCCTTTAACACTTTGGGTGCCACGCCCAATCCGCAAAAATTTCCCACCAGCCCATTTTTTTTTTGTGTGAATTAATAATAGGCATGAATAGAGAAACAGAAATGCATAAGAAATTTTAAAAATTCTAATAATTTTTTAAATATATGCATTTTTATTTTTTAAATAGTCACTCCTTATGAGCCCATGGCACACCCATGTGTGTGACAAGTAACAAATTTACCCTTTCTGGTCATGGCACAACCATGTGTGTGACATTTTTTTCATTATTTTCTCTTTTTTTCAGATTCTATTATAAATATTTATAAAATTATAATCTTAAAATTATTATCTTATGTTTACATAACTATATATTTTATAAAATAAAGAAGACATGCCACCTGAGGTAATGAGTGCAGACCTGAAAAAAGGGGAAATGATTGCAATGGAAGAACAAAACGGAATAGTTGTATTGAAATGGAAAGATGCCAGAGATGTCCGGTTATTATCAACAAAACACAGTCCAGAACTTGTGGAAATTAGAGAGAGAGAAGAGAGGGAAACTGAAGAACCAGGCCCATCCAATACACAAGAAAGGCAAAGAAATCGTAGGAAAAGTGGAAAGAAGCCCTTAGGAATTATTGCATACAATAAGGGGAAGACCGGAATAGACATCTCTGACCAGATGGCATCCTATGAAACGGCACTTAGGAAGGGTATAAAATGGTACCGCAAGCTTGCCATTGCACTTCTATTAGGAGTCTCAGTTGTGAATGCTTGGATTGTGTATAAAAAAGTAACTGGCAAAAAGATGCAACTGAAAGAATTCAAAGAGAAAAATTTGGCACTCCTGGATTTGAAGAGACTTTACCCCGGCAAAGGAGACCAGCGTCTACATCACATTTAATCTTGAAAAGAAAAATGTTCAAGGAAAAAAGATCAGAAGAAGATGCAAACAATGTTATGAAAAAATCACAAAAGAGAGAGGCAGAGAAGAAGCAAGGAAACATGCTAAGAATGTGCATACGTATTGCAGCTCTTGCCCTGGGGAAACATTCTTTGTCTAGATTGTTTTAGAGATTTTCATAAATAAATTACAATAATTATATTCACATAAAAGGCTTTGTATTTTGTAATCAAATAAAAGGATTTTTTTTTATATAAAAATGTATTTGTGTTATTTCCTAAATAGATTACAATAAGTATTTTCATGTAAGTCTTGTAACCAAAAACAACGGAAGTAAAAAAAAAAAAAAAAAAAAAAAAAATGGTTCCACCATCCACCTGGCTCCACGTGCGGAACTGGATGCAGTTACTTATATCATTATAGTTTTATCATTATAGTATTATTTTGTGCATTATACATGCACATAATAATACAAATATAACATAAAAATGCTAAATATATTTCACTATAAACTGATTTGAGTAACTGTAACAGAACACTGGATATTTAATAAATTTTGTCCCAACGACCAAGTATAATATATAAAAATTTTCCTCAGAGCCCACAGATTTCAAATAACATAGTAATTTCCCTATACTGTCACATATATTTGTGTGCTGCGCTCAGGAGTTGAAAAATGTGTGTCACAAGTATGTGTGTGCCATCGCCAGAAAAAAAAAATAACTGGCACACACGTACGTGTGACGTGGCACCCAAAGTGTTAAGTGAACAGGGTTGTGTATATAAAGTTTCATGCACAATATGTAATAAATTTTACATTGGTCAAACTGGCAAGACGCTAGAGTTACATATTAAGCAGCATAAATAAGTATAAGAACGGCCAGAATCTAACGCCATTTTCATTCACGTAAGGGATATTAATCATCCCATTGACTGGAAAAATGCCTCCAAATTAAGTTTAGTAAATCTATTGTTAGTAGAAATATACTTGAATCGAGTGTGATCGAGAATAATGCTGATTTTGTTCTTAATATTAGCCCTGGGCTTTATAAATTAGACTCGTACATTGTTAGAAAGGTGGGTATTCTGACCGCATTCTGCCACTTAATTGTTTGCTTTAAATAAATATTATTTAATAATTGTTAACATTTTTATGTGTACATTTAAATTGTATTATTTCTTTTATATAGTCTTTATGTACTCGATAGTTTAGTAGACTTTTGAACAGGTTATCTAATTGGAAATTTTTTAGATTGTTTTTAGATTGAGTTGCCTATTGGGGAATTCTCGCTTCCCCAATAGGTAACGGAATATTCTGGAAGGACCACGTGTCGACGATTGCACCATGTCTATTGTTGGTGCTCCTTAGTATGCGGTCTACAAATTCTGCCGCGCTCTACTTTTTCAAAGTGCAGTCTACAGGTTTTTTTCGTTAAATTTGTGCCTGCTCACGCATTCTGCCGCTCTTTTTTTTTCGCTAAATGACTCACTCACATGACTTAGACCCTATTTGACCTTGAAATTCAAAATGATTGTTTAACATGAGTAGCTTGAGAAATTTGAAGCAGTAAAGTTGTAAACAATTCAATTGCCGGTGCTACTATAGTATGCGGTCTACCTACGATTGGTTAGGTTTAGTCAAGATATTTTCGTTAAAACTAACGAAAATATCATGACTAAACCTAACCAATCGTCAAGGGCGACTGACATTGGGATGTAAACAAGCAATTAGTAAACAAGCTAAGAAGGTATACTTACATTTAAACTTTTTGTGTTTTTAACTTTTCAATAAATTTTTTTCCTTACATTTAAATTTTTGTTTTTAACTTTTCAATCAATTTTTTTCAAGTAAGATTGTCATTTCAACCTTCTTTAACTACATTTAAAAAACAAATTGGTGTAGACCGCATACTAAAGTGTGAATTTGTCTGTAGACCGCATACTAAAGGAGCACCCTATTGTTTCCTTAGATTCTTGCCATTAATTGCCTGTTTTAATTAAATACTATTTCTAATAACTATTATTATTTTTTGTGTACATGTTAACTGTCTAATTTCCTTTATATAGTTTTTATGTATTCAATAATTTAGTAGCCCTTAGATTAAGTTATCTATTGGGGAAAAAATCTTTAGATTGTTTTATTGTTGTTTATTAAATTGAGTTGCCTATTGGAAATTTTTTTTCGCTTGTGTATTTAACTCATTTACTTGGTAAATTCTGTCTCTTTCTTTCTTGTCCCTGAAGCTGTGAATATATCACGAAAGCGCTCGGATTTCGTGTTCCCTTTTCTTTCTTCCTGTGGTTCTTTGCTTATTAAAAAGATCACGTGTTGTTCTGTGATTTTATTGCATATATATATATATATCAATTACTTATTACTTTCTTTGTGTTAATCTATGACAAACATTGCCTTGTATTTTAGGAAGGTCTCTTGAATATACAATATTCTGCATTTCTGTATCGTACGTGAATTGATCGATGTTAAATTCCCTCCCTCATCACCTCCATCACTTCTCCGATCCCCTTGCATTCGTTATTGTATAGTTTAGAATGTTATCAAGCGCTGAAGCCAAACGAAATTGACTAAAAGATTGATGCAACTTCTGAAATTTGATAATAACTGTATACTTCAAATAAATGATTCGGTTCTAATTCCATTCATGTTCAGATGATGTAGAAACCATACACCTGTCTTCTCCTTCATTCTCATTTAAGATGATTTTCAATCAAAATTTATAATAAGGAGGTAATCAATCATGTCATTTTAATACGATTTCGCTATACATACTCAACTAAATGAATGACACTTACAAATAATAATGATAATACGAGAATGTTGATTAAAAAACAGCAAATTACTAGTTGACTACTGAACAACTGATCCAAATTGTTCGTTGAACCACGCATGCGATCTTCTAATTACGCTTATATTTCTGGTAATCAACTTTTATGGTTCTTGTGGTTGGGTCAAACGGTTGGTGATTGAGCTGTATATATATATATATATATATATATATATATATATATATATATATACATATATATATATATATACATATATATATATATATATATACATATATATATATATATATACACTATATATA
>JAJOZX010000488.1:1367500-1395609 GCA_023014485.1 Bathynomus jamesi
AGTTGGAGAAGCTCTATCGGGAAATTGCAGTTCGAAGGTATTCTGATCTTGTTTTAAGCTTTTAGTTTGCAGATAAGTTGTGACCATGAGAACGCGCTGCCTTCGTGTAAACTGCATGATAAGGGTTTTAAAGTTATTTATAAATTTAGTAATTCAGATTCTTCATTTATATGTATGACTCGTATCTTAGATACAAAAGTTCGAATTATTTAAAAAAAATATTTTCAATATTCTTCGACGTAAAAAGTAGTACATTGGTTAAAGCAAGAGGAGCTATCTGGCTGGGAGAAATGATCATTCCGCGCAACCCATTTTGCTGTACCCTTCAGTTAAAAGCAGATGCTTAAACACTAAATCGTTTAAACATGAATAAATTTGAACGATAACAAAGAATAATTTCCTATATTAAATCAAACAAACAGATCGCAAATATCTCAATTTTTGGGAGTTAGTACAATCTAAAGTTGGGTGTACTTTTTTGTGGGACATATGGTATATATATATATATATATATATATATATATATATATATATATATATATATGTTATAATGTTATAATGTTTTAATGTTTCAGACCAACAAAGACCCTAGGATCCACTCATGGCTGGTCTACCTAACTGTGTTCGTAATTGTGTATTGTGTATGTCCTCCGTGGTGGCGGAGGGGACCTACAATTTTACGTGAGTTCCGAACCACAAGAACATAAGAATTTTATGTAAAAACTGCCTGTACATATATCACGAAAGCGCTCGGACTTTGTGTTTCCTTTTCCCTGTGGTTGTTTGCTTATTAATAAGATCACGTGTTATTTTGTGATTTTAGTGCATATATAGTGACACAGTATATATATATATATATGAACAATTGCAACCACATGCATTACAACTGCTTACGACAGGAGCCTTCTGACAAGTCAATACATGTAAAGCCATTTGTATATACAGATGAGACTTCGCTGCTCGCTCGTGTCGTAATTCTTGCTTTAAAATATTACATTTCAAGTTGCATATTTTACATCTACTACGTTATACTGATCCACCCTTCTTTATAATGATGATGAAGAAGGTTCACACACACACACACGCGCACACACACACACACACACACACACATCAAACAATAAACATTTTCTTCTTTTTTACTCTTAATGGAAATTTATTACAAAAAATAAAATCAAAGTGAAATGAAATTAAAAATATATTTTTTCTTTAAGCAAAAGTTGCTAAGTGGAAAATAATTCAGAGGTGGTTTTCGAAACGAGTTATGGCAGTGATAAACAAAACAAATTACAATTCACTATTAACAAATACAAATTTTAAAATATAAAATATAAAGTTTAAAAATATAAGTTTGAAGTTTAAAATATAAAATATAAAATTTTTTAATTTTTGAAGTGTATAAAATGGATATTATTCGTTTAGAAAAGATTTTCTAAAACGAGTGATTTTATTTACTATGAATTGTTAATAAATTGAATTTTATTTGTAAATGATATTTATCACAGTAAATTCATTAAGTGCGTAATTTATTGTATTAAAAATATATACAGGGTGATCCCCTAACTAAAAGATGTTTCCCCCAAAAAAATTATTGGATCACCTGAAGATCAGGGCCCCCACGTATTCTTGTTTTTTGCTTTACAGTACCAAATATAATAATAAATTAAATTAAATGCCTGGTTAGGTCAGCTGCACGCCCTTGACGATTGGTTAGTCTAGGATCTGGCCCAGAGTTCGTATAAATTTCAGGGTGCAGAGGTTTTGACGACTGATCTAGACTAATTTTTGGGCACAGAATCCGAATTTTTCTATGCCATCGCACCAAATTGGTGCGAAAGTGGTCAAAATGGCCAAAAATTGGCAAAAATGGCAAACTTTTATCAGTTTTCGTATTTTTGTCATATTCTTGAGTTGAAAAAATTTTTAAGGGCAATTTTTGTTTGAGAATCTGTTTTTGTAACATACTGCTGCCTAAACCAAGAAAACTGACAAAAATGTCAAAAAATAACAGCAAAAATATTAAAAAATTAAGTAAATATTGTCAAAAAATCGCAAAAATGAAATTTTTGGCTATTTTGGTGCATAAACTAGCTCTAACCAATCATATCGAACTAAATAGTCAATAAATTAGATATTAATAGCTCTGCAAGAATTTATTAAAACAAAGTATGCACAAATGTCTAAATTTCGGGTATAAATCGATAAAAATGGTTGTAAAATACTTGAAAAAATAGCCAAAATATAAAAAAAATAGCACTAATTTTATGTTATTCTTAGGCTTGCATCTTGTAAAATGCTTGAACTTCTTATAGAATCGACCTATTTGATTTCTTTAGAGTAACTAAGTCATATTTATGTTTTTCAGGTTTAGTATTGGTAGTAGCTACAAATTGAGGATCCCTGTATTCATTATGTGATTCAATAGATGATAGATCATGGTAAGTAATAATCGAATTGAATATTTAAAACATAAATATAAAGACGAATGTGTTACAAATGAATTTTTATATGTATACAATAGAACCAGTTTATTATAATTGCAATTGCAAGAAGTCTTAATATATTTTATTTTTTCAGGATGTATGTCAACTTGTGCCAGAAAAGAAGCATAGCTCAAACCTTGGTAAATGTATCTTGTGCCAGAAGAACAAAAGCCCAAGTGGAGAGAAATATTTGAGCAGCGGAGAACATGGAATAAAAAATTTGCTTCAGTTGGCTTCTGCGTACCCAAATGATGACAGAAGTAAGCGTTTGAAAGCTCTTACTGAGAGTCAGACTCCTATATCCAGTATCGCAGCACTTCGTGCTATGCTCGTGCTTTACTCGGAGAAAGGAAGCAGTGGCACTGTGGAATATTATTAAACATGAGAAGGACTTATATTCTTCACAAATGAGAGGGTCCGGCCAGTTTGAAAATCGTGACGAGTATGATATTCATCATGAATGCTCCAAGAGCCATGCCTTATCGAGCTCCAGTAATGTCCAAGCTATTCAACAGTACATTTACAAAGTTGGAAACACATTGAGCAAAACATTATCAGAAACATTGCTACCGGTGAAGAGGATAAAGAGTCTTATACATATCACATTACTTGCCTGGGTAGAGGAGATGTTGCTTACAAGAATTTCAAAACCGAACGGCTTGAGAAAAAAACAAAAACTTTGCTTGCAGCAATTAAGAGGCAAAAACCCGCAACAGCGAGGAACACTTCCAGAAAACGAAAGGAATATGACATAAAAAAAGAAACCATTGCAGCACTGAACTACATTGCATTTGCTCAGCTCAGGGAATTTCCATTGAATCAATTACTTTTCCATGAAATTACACCTCTTCCATTTTTTCTTGTAGACAGTGATGGTTTTTTAAAGAAATCTAAGAAATCGGAATTGGGATCAGAACTTGAAAAGAAAGAAACTGGGTGAAGACCTCCCATTGTTGTTAGAAGGGAATGATGCAATGATCATAGATTTTATGGCTCAAGTAAGGAAATTCCCGGTGAAAAAAGCAATGTTGAAAACATTTGGTGAATTTGCACAATCACTTTTAAATATGTTTTTGAGTATGGGATCCAAGTCAACCACAATTCATATCTTATTTGAAAATTACAAGGCTTCAAGCATCAGACTGGAGAACGGATGAGACGATCAATTGCGCATTCGAAAATACAAATTTCCATAACATCACCTGAGCAGAGGCTTCCAATTGACTTGAACAAGTATTGGAGTTCCACAGATAACAAGGCAAACTTCAAAAAAATTTTTGTCGGCTTTTTCATGAAAAACTACCATGGAGATAAAGTAATTGTACTGGGAGGTGGTACTCTTGAAAAACCTGAAGTTTGTGTCCAATTCCAAAATGGGAAGGTCTGCGAAATTCTTGAGCTTTGTTCTTCACAAGAAGAAGCAGATGACAAAGTGATGTTACATGTAAACTATGTGGTGGATAAAGCAATGCCTGGTGGTGGAGCTACAGTTTCAGTAGCTACCAGTGATACTGATATCCTTGTGTGCCTCATCTACCATTTAACAAAATGTATTGAGCATGGCCTGAAGGAATTATGGTTTGTTAAAGGCTCTGGAACAAGTCGCAAAATCATTCCTCTGCATGGCTTGCATCAAAAGCTTGAAAACGATTTGATCCAAGTTTTACCTGCCGTGCATGCTTTAACTGGCTGTGACAGTGTTAGTAAAGTAGGCAAAAAATCTAGTGCACTGAAGCAGTCAAACTACTTTGATGAAATTAAGGACTTTGGCAAGGAACCACTTACAGGGGAAATAATCGAAGGTGCCGAAAACTTTCTGGTTCATTGCATGAAACCCAAGTCAAAATCCATATCATTTGATCAACTAAGATCTGAGCAATACTACAAAACTGGAGACAAAATCGATTTTACTCAGCTTCCTTGCTCTTCAAAAAGTATTAGACTGCATATTAAACAGGCATATCTTCAGTGCAAACTTTGGCTTGACTCTCCATATGGCTCCATATCTGAAAATTTAAATCCACTTGACTATGGTTACGTAAAGTCTGATGAGGGACTTTTGGAACCTCAACTAACCGATTACCCAGATAAACCTCAGGATTTGATTGAACCTTGCAGCTGCAAAACCTGTACCAAGAGGTCAAAATGCCCTTGCACTGCGTCATCCATACCATGCTGTTCATTCTGCAGGTGCAATCAAAGAACATGCCAAAATCCTAACGCCTGAATTTCAGCAGGTAACTGAATAAAATTACAGATGAACAAATCTGTACATTGTACTTCTGTTTCATTTTCATGGTGTCGGAAGATGATACCACAAAAGCCATAGTGCTTTTATTTGTAAATAATGTTTCAATAAAAGTTTCAAATAAACAAAAAAAAGAACAGAAAAAAAAAAAAATGGGGCCTCATCATTAAATGAGGTCGTTCCCACTAAGTTAGCTATAACTTAGCCCATTGCCGTGGTGCTACACTGGGAAGATGCACCTGAGTGACGGTAACACTTTCTCAATCACATAAGCGGCCTTGACAGTTTTTGTCATTTTTGCCAAACTCTTTGCCACTTTTGCAAGATTTTCAGTCAACTTCATCATCAGAAACAATACATGATCTTATCTCACAGTCTTTTACAACATGCAAACCTAAGAGTTTTATAAAATTAGCACTATTTTTTATATTTTGTATATTTTTTCAAATATTCTACAACCATTTTTAATCATTGTAACCCAAAATTTAGACATTTGTGCATGTTTTTGTGTTAGGAAATTTTATTACAGCTATTAATATCTAATTTCTTGACTATTTAGTTTGATAAGATTGGTTAGAGCTAGTTTATGCACCAAAATAGCCAAAAATTTCATTTTTGCGATTTTTTGACAATATTTACTTAATTTTTTACTATTTTTGTTGTTATGTTTTGAATGTTTTCATTTTTGTCAGTTTTCTTGGTTCGGGCAGTAGTATGTTACAAACACAGATTCTCAAAGAAACAATTGCCCTTAAAAAAATTTCAACTCAAGAATATGACAAAAATATGAAAAACTGATAAAATTTTGCCATTTTTGGCAATTTTTTGCCATTCTACGCCCCAAAATTAGTCTAGATCAGTCGTCAAAACCTCTGCACCCAGAAATTTATACGAACTCTAGGCCAGATCCTGTACTATAGGTTAAGCAGTGATATTTTCGTTAGTTTTAACGAAGATATCATTTGATAAGTGAGGCTGGGGACCCTGATCTTCAGGTGATTCAAATTATTTGTAATATTGTTACAGGGATGGTCCGCTGTGACAAAATGTGACAATGCAATTTTTTTAAATGTGACAGAAATGTGACAAAATAAAATTCAATTGTGACAAAATGAGACAAAAACAGAATTTATGTGACATGATGTGACAAAGAGGGTAAAGAATGATTCGTGACAAATTATAATTATGTCAAAATTAGATGGAAAAAAAATGATATAAACCTATTTATGCTGATATTTCAGTAAAGTGAAACTTTCAAAGGTGTTTGTGCTTGGCTTATGATAAGTCTTACTGTTACTTAAGAAGGCAAAAGTTCCTATATAGATACATGTATAACTCGTTTTTTATGCCTTTATGCTCAGCTCTTTATCAGTATCTGTGTAAAAGATACTTCAACTTAAACTAGAATCTTTTTTTCCAGATACTGAATAATTAGTGAGTGAATATATCTAATCAACCAAAAAGGCAAGTTTTTAAGGGGTCCATACTGAATGGCCAAGATAAAAATGGGATGAAATAAGGTTTTGGTACATCAAATCACCAACAGATGTATATGCTGGTTGGACATCTGGAGCATATAACTAAGTATTTGAAGGATGAGAGATTCACACTCATTTTCTGACAAACTTTTTTATTTAAACATTTGAGGAACAATAAAAACTTACTTCAATAAATACTGAATTGACAATTTAATTGTCAAATTAGTTTTATGGAATTTATAGGGGGGACGCGCCCCCTGCGCCTCCCCTTGGACACGTCCCTGGTATTAGTTGTATGAAGTTCAGTGTATTGTATATGAATAATCTTATTCAGCCTGTATTAGTTGTATGAATTTAAATGTATTGTATATGAATAATATTCACCCTGTATTACAGTAGTTGTATGAAGTCGAGTGTAATCTGAGTAATCCGTCTGATTCTCATATTAAGTTCTGTAAAAAGTCTGATTCAGTTCGTATTTGTAATCTGAGTAATATCTGGTTCTCTTCATTGATATTTGTGTGGTTGAATAGTGTTTTATAAAATAGCAAGGAAATGAAAATAGTAAAAAAAAATATTTGTGTTGTATTGATGTTGTCCCCATTTGAAAATTGAGATACCAATATAAATTGTGAAAATATATCCATAAAATGAATCAAATTGCCTCTCAGAGCGTCTAAATAGGTGGCCCTCCACATGGACAGTGCTCGCTTCACTTGCACCATAGTTGTTTTTGGATTGAATTTGCCTACACCCAAAAGGTTTGGCACAAAGTCTCCTGAAATTATCTGGCATAACTCTTTTGAAAATTTCCTTACGAGTTCTGACATTAACACTAAAAATTACTTATTTAAAAACTCACTCATTTAGTAATGTGACAAGATGTGACAAAACACTGAAGGGGAGGACCATCATCCCTGTATTATTTCTGAGAACACCTTTTCTATTTGGTTCACCCTGTATTTTTTTTAATACTTAATCTCTTTCCGCAAAAAAATAAAAAATAAAACGGAAGCCGCAGTCAGAGTAAAAAGAAATTAAATTTAAAAAACAAAAAAATTATTAATGCAGAAAACAATATTTACTTCGCCTTTTTGAGTTTTATTTACACTGCAATTAAATTTCATGCCACATTAATTTAAAAAAAAACCTTAATGAAGTCGAATAGATCGTAATATCCATTTATTCAACATTACTGTGTGAAAGAAATTTATTTTTTGTAACTATTTCCATCTGGTTCGAAGCGGTTTCGATAGTTTGTTTTTTCAAAAAAATGCAAATGCCAGATGTACGAAAATTGACTCACCAAATTCGAAGTTTTTCCTTTTTTAATTTTTTGTATTTCGGTTATGTCCTTTTCTTTGCTATAATTTAGCAGAAGGTAAGTTCGTTTATATTTTCTGACTTTAAATATTAAATATTTTAAACTCTTTTAATTTTAAATAGTATCTACAATGCATAATTTAATTTGCAGACATAAAAATGTAAATTGAGGGGAATAAAATAAGGGGAACGTTATTTATTCTTTGTTACCCTTCCCTAATACAAGAAAATTCTAATACAAGCAAATCTTGAAATAAATTACCTTATTTATGTTTGCCATTTTTAATGGTTCTTTTTCCGTTCCATATTTTAGTATGCATTTAACCTTACTAGATTTTCATTATGATGTTAATCAAATTTACAACCAAAAAAAGAAAAATTGTACTAAAATATGATTTGGTGTAATTTAGCATTTCGTTGGTAAATTTATCAGAAAAATTTTATAAATTGGAGACCAAATGACTACTTTCTCCACGTTTGCTGGTCTCAGAGACGCTTGTTTATACCTCACGAGTTTAACCTTCTTCATGACAGCTAAGGTCATATGACAGAATGAACCTACAGCCAGTGATGGGCATAAATACTTTAACATGTATTTAAATACTAAGTACCACGTAAATTTGTATTTAAATACCAAATACATTACTGTAAACTGGAATGTAATTAAATACTAAATACATTAATTAAAAAATGTATTTAAATACAATCTAAATACATCCTAAATACAATCCATTTTTAGTGTTTATTATTGTTATAGTAGTTTGAGGCTTCCTATCCGCAACAAAGGCAATCCAAAGAGAGGCAACATAAAGAAGGGACGACAAAAATCATAATAAACATAACACAGCACAGTTTGGAACAGTTACACGAAAAATAATTAAATTCTCGATTTACAAAAAATATGAGACTAAAACATTCCCAATAATGGAAAATAAATTCATGATTTTTTGCAAATGTATTTAAAAATGTATTTGAAAATATATATTTATAATTACAAAATACATCAACAATAATGTATTTAAATACGCATTTAAATACCCTGAAAATGTATTTATATATACAGTATTTAAATACAAATTGTATTTAAATACGTATTTAAGTATTTATCAAATACATTACTGCCCATCTCTGCCTACAGCTCTATGTGGGTTCCGAACCACGGGTTGCTACATAATCTGGACGTAGAGGACAGTCTCCCATCCAACTACTATGCAGACACACTGGCGCTTAACTTCGCTGGTCAATAGAACGTGGTGTTACGACATTGGCCACGACTTAGCCTTAATTAATGATTATAACACTCACGTGTTACTACACTCCTTCAGAACTAGTAGATGTGGGTTCCGATATCCAAACCGAAATAAAAAAAATTTGTTTTCAGTTTGAAAAGAAATGTAGTTTCAAGTGCACCGGCCTGGTTGAGGTTACACACACACACACACACACACACATCTAACAATTGCTTTCATTAGTTACCACAGCATTTTGGGGCGCTTCATTTTGTTACTATAGAATTTTATAGTGAATGTTATCTAAACACCAATAACTTATATGAGTATTTCCGAACGGCATGCATCCATCCATAAAGAGTTAATATTAGTTTTGGTGCTTTCCTGTTAAGGGGAATACCCAACCGCCCTCCACCAAACTGTTTGTTATGTAATTTTGCTCTCGTCATTTTCGTTTAAACTACGGAAATATCACAACTTAACCTAACCAATCATTAAGGGCGTACAGTTGACCTAAACGGGCATTCAATTGACCTAACCGGGCATTGAATTAACCTAACAGGTTAATATAACGGAAAATGCCCGGTTAGGTCAACTGAATGCCCAGTTAGGTTAATTGAATGCCCGGTTAGGTCAACTGTGCGCCTTTGATAATTGGTTAGGTTAAGTTGTGATATTTTCGTTAGTTTAAACGAAAATGACGACAGCAAAAATACATCATAAACAGTTTGGTAGTCCCGATAATACGTAAGTACCGAATTTATTAATCATTCAAATGAAATTAGTTAATATGTAAGCGATAACACTGCCCAACAAAAAAAAATTTTTTGCTGCAGATTTAATTCTAAGACCTGTTTCTGGATAATATTGATGTGCTGATTTCAAAAATCACTTTAGATTTTGTCCATCACATCAGGTTTTCATGCAATGCAATATGCCTATTTTGGGTGATCCATGAAGGGCGCTTATCAAAATTGATGATTTTTGAGACCTGTTAACAGCTGTTTTGCTGTTAAAATTTTATCTGTGGAATACGCAAATCTGTGCGTTAAATCTAAAGGTCATGTACAACATATTAAAATCTTGGGTATCTGTGATGTTAGTGAAGAGCAAGGTGAAAGGTTCCACCAAGATATCAAAGTGATGGAAGAACGATACCAAGGAAGATGGGTTACCCATATGATGGCTGACTACTGCTAGAGCCTGCAAAGAGATTGTCTTGACATCTCTCATTCTAGGAAGTCCTATAAGAGAAAATTTATCAGCACTGAAAAGTAAGAAAACAAGAAAAAGACAATGTTAAGAAAACTGGTCCCGTGCTTGCTTTAATATGGATTCATTTTTTGCTTATTTAAACACTTTTAATCACTTTATGTGTCAATATTACCATTGTATATTAAAGTTCACTCCCTGCACAATTGTTTACTTTACCATGCTGATTCTGAGTATGTAAAAACTTATTTTTAGAAAAGAAAAAATTTGGGCATAACCCTGCCAAAATGCGATATCTCCAAAATATCTGTATTTGATTGCTCGAAAACCTGACGTGATAGGCAAAAACTAAGGTGATTTTTTAAATCAGCACACCAAAGTTACCTAAAAACAGGTGTTAGAATTAAATCAGCAAAATTGGTGTTGGGCAGTGTAATCAGTTAGTTGGGGTGCCAAAATGTCTTTATGTCATCTAAAATCGCAGAAAAAAACGTCGCTGCTTTCGGTACGTTGTCGCCACATGAATTCCTCAAGATATGAGTCCAGATGATGGCGGGCGGTTGGGTATTCCCGTTAACAGGAAAGGACCTTAGTTTTTTAGTTTAAAAGAAGTGCATTTTTTTTATTTTCTTTCAAATATAAAGGTTTTAAATGCAAGTACAGAAATTTTCTACTAAAAAATTATTGGATCACCTGAAGATCAGGGCCCCCAGCCTTCTTTAGTTAGCCTTATAAGGCTAACTAACGAAAATATCACGACTTAACCTAACCAATCGTGAAGGGCGTACAGTTGACCTAACGATTGGTTAGGTTAAGTCGTGATATTTTCGTTAGTTAGCCTTATAAGGCTAACTAACGAAGGCTGGGGGCCCTGATCTTCAGGTGATCCAAATTATTTAATAAAATCCCAATGCAGAACAAAACTATGAATAGGCAACTTTTTACCTTTTTCTTAGCTTAGGTTGGCGGAACAGGTAAAACATTGCGTACGATATGTGAAGAATCTCAGGAAAACCGGTTTGACATCCGATTCACCCTTTTGCCCCTGGAGGTCTTTTCGGAGACTGAATAAATCGTCTGACGTTAGCCAGAACAAAATCAGTCAAGCAACACTGGACGCTGGAGGGTTAAGGTAAACTGTTTTTTTGTTTCTGTATATATAATATGTATCAGAGAATATATAAAACTTAAGTTAAAGTTAAGTGAAGAAATTCTAATTAAGACAAATAAATTAAACATTTTGGTAATTCGAAAATGCAGATTTTGTCCGATCAACTAAATAGGTACTTATTTACTGCAGCAAATTATTATATCAACAAAATTAATTTTGGAACATGGAACAAAAATTTTAGTGTCTAAAAATAAAATAAAAATCTTGTTGACACATTTATTTTTGTTTAAGTTAACAAAATATTTTTCTCTGTGCATACAACCTCTCCGGTTATATTATTTTTGGTTGGGTGTATCTAACACACACAAACACACACACACACACACACTGACAAAATAAAGTTGTATCGGACCTCTGAAACATAAGTTATGCACGTAAAATGTAAAAATAAATAAAGAAAGAAACTTGGTAGAAAAGCAGATAAAATAAAATAAAGAACAGAGACATCTTTTCTTCTCTTGTGCCAGGAAAAAAGTTTGAAAAAGGTTTAAGGGAAGTAATGCTTTAAGGCCCATTCATGCTATTCGCACACTTGAAATGTGGCTGCACCTGATTTTAATGTGCTTATATATATATATACAGAGAGAGAGAGAGAGAGAGAGAGAGAGAGAGAGAATTTTGTAGCCTTCATTCTACTCCTGATAATTACTAAGAGATACGTTTTACTTTTCTTTATTGTTGTATTTCATAATGCAATTAAATTTTAAAAGAATTTCTGCATCAGAAATTGAGATCAAACTCCATTTTTAAGGGTTTTCTTTTCCATTTCATTTACATAAATATAACGTTAAATTCGGTCGTTACTCCTCAGTGGAAAATAGTTTGGTGCACGCAAGCATGACCAAATAGGTTTTAGGCTTTGATATCTCTTTGTAGAAACGCATTTTTAAGTAAAAAAAAAAATTGGTCTTCAAATCTCGTTTTGAGGTTAAAAAAAAGCCCGATTTATTTTTTCACATTTATATTTATATGTTAATAATGAGTATAATGAATATAAGTAATTTTACTCACTTACCTTTGCTAAATGGAATATAAATATGAATTCAGCGGGTTTTATATTGTAATAAACCTTAAATTTCCACGAATTTTGATCATAAAGGAAAGGTTTCGAAGTAATTCAATTGCAGTGAATTGGAAAAAGACTTCACAAAAGCCTAAGATTTTTATGCTTTTTAACGTGTTTTAAATGTCTTATTTTTCTGTGCCAGATCTAATCATAAACATTTTCAGAATTGCATCATAGACTGTTCCGCAATTAATCAGATTATTTTAAAATTTATTAAGTAGTATACTTCAGAATACTTCAGAATTTAATGGAAACTTTGTCAAAAACTTTATGTAAAAAGACGTTTTAATTTCAATTCTTTCTACTGCATCTAATCCCAAAGGAATTTTGGAATCCTTTAAGACGATTATTTCGAAGAAGAGAATTGAGAATACGCATTGGAAATATCTAAAACTTGATAATCCCTGCCACTAAATATCTTAAATTATTATGCCAATAAATTTTCTTTATGTTCGCCGTCTACTTTATTAATGTCTATAATATCTATAATGTCTATAATTTTTATTAATGTCTGTTATGTCTATAATTTCTATTAATGCCTATAATGTCTAAAATTGATATTAATGTCTGTGATGTCTATAGTGTCTATATTGTTTACAATGTCTCTTAATTTCTATAATGTCTATTGTGTCTATAATATCTATAATGTTTGTAATGTCTATTAATGCCTTTAATGTCTATAGTTTCTCTAATGTTTATAATATCTATTAATGCCTTCAACATCTATAGTTTCCATGATGCCTATAATGTCTATTAATGTATGTAATGTCACTAGCGAGTATAACATCCATAACATCTTTTAATATCTATAATATACAGTAAATGTCTACGATGTTTATATAATGTACTTCTACCCCCCCACCACCAAAAAAAAAATAACTTCATAAAAAATATGAATTAATGTGTCTATAATTGAAGATCAATAGAGGAAATGTTACATAACGTTGTCATATTAAGCATTACAATATAAAACCTGTAATACAATATATGATATAATAATATTATGATAATTAACACTCTCAGTATTAATTTTTGTTAAATTTTAGATTGAAAAATTATGTTGTCTCAATGTAATTGGATCTTTGAAGCAGAATTCAAGTTTAAACTTTGAAGTACTAAAGTTTAGGCAATTTGCATATTCCCTATATACTCGTATCTAATTTAATTATATATACTGTAATAAAAAATATATTCTTATATATAAATTTGCCTAATACAGTAGACCTTCGTTATTTCGCGAGATTGGGACCGAAAATTACCACGAAATATTGTTTTCGCGATATATCGTTATATATATTACAATGGAAAAAATGGGGTACAAAAGCGCGAAATAGCGTTTAGACCGTACTATATAAAACAAATGGGAGTAATTTAGGATACCGTGAAATAGAGAAAGCGAAATATCGGACCGTGAAATAAAGAGGTTCTTTTATATATATATATATATATATTTATATATATGCGCCTCGGTGGTGTAGTGGTTAGCGTCGCTGACTACGAATTCATCGGCCCGGGATTGAGACCCGGTGACGGCAGGCGGCGCGCAGCAAAACCCAACTGTTCACCTTCCACACAATAAAAAAAATTGGTTAGTAGATAAATGGGTACCCTGAGTATCCTAGTGGTTAGGACACTGGGCTGCTGGTGAGGCGTAGTTCGGATTCCATGTTAAACTATAGATTAGGGTGGTCCATAATGTCACTTTTTAAAATTTTTAATAGTCCAACGGGCTAATGTTGTGGGCATTGGTGCAAGAAACAACATGGTTACCAGTTTTTGGAGTTCCGGTAACATCAGAACCCCCTCCACCCCCAATTTATATGGGACCTAAAAATTTACTGAGAAAACGAAAGTTTTTCCGCTTCTCTGTGAATAAACATATGACTATAATATTCTTTCTTGGTAATAATATTATTTTATTTAATTATATGTTCTAGGGGTGTTACCGCCACCCTGAAGCATCATCCCAGGTAGCTTCGCGGCAATGGGCTCGAAATTAGACCAGCTTATCAAGCCAGCTACAGTATATTTCGAGTGGGAACAAACCTGATTCCAGGTCCCCATCGTTTTTTTTTTTTTGCATTTATTTTTAAACAAAAATGAATTCCTTTTACAATGATTAAAAAATTATACCAAAGTTTAATTAAAAAGATAAATACTTCTGCATAATATTACACAATAAACGCTCACTTAACATAATTATACATTTCAGCCAAAGATTTTTTCTTGAAGTCTGGAAGAAGGCGTCGATGTTGCTCTATAACTTTTACCAGAAATTGTTTTTGTGATTCATCATTAACAATTCTGTTTTTGAAATCTTCAAAAAGCTTGATTGCTCTCTCGGCAGGATCATTCACAACTTTCATATTTTTGACAAAGTTCTCCATAACTTGGAAAGATTTGCAATTTTTCCAAGAAATAACAGGTTCATTTAGCCAGTCACCACTAGTACCCAAGCATTGGAAAACAATTGAAGAACCCTTACCAACTAACTGACACAGCTTAGTTGTATTTGTTAGCTTAGGGAAGATTGGCTGACCTTTGGGAGGAGGGTGTTGCGGGTTGATTTGACAGACTTTCTTCATTGACTTTGCAATCAGACGTTTTTCTGCATCTGAAATTTGCCGGGAAAACAAAGCAAGTGGTACTAGTTCCTCAGTCAGATACCATAGCTGACCATTTAATCCCTTAAGAGCACTGGATGCTACATCGTGATCAGAATTTTTATATTCAATGAGTTCATTAAAAAGATTTAAATCGTTGACAGGTGCATCACAAGCGACGGAAGCAAGCAACGAAGGTTTTATATAGTAAAGGCAGTTGAATATGCACATTCTCTCTAGTTTTGCTACCATATTTGAATCATACCCAGCTTGATCAGAGAATGCGTACATCTTTGCTGGATACAATACAGATGGCATCCACCTCGCATAGTGTACTGCCCCAGGCTTAGCCCATCTCACACCAGTGTTTGAGACGTTTTCCCCAAGAAGTAATAGAGAAACCTCGGCACATTCTCTGTAGTCGCCTCTGGGAAATAGAGGTGAACTGGCTGAATTAAGTGCATCTTTTAGAAAATCTTTTACCTCAGAAGCTTTGGCTCTCAATTGGCGATTTTATTTAAATTCTTTTTTTAGGATTTCTTTGAGCCGAAGGTTGAAAGTCGGAATCATTTGATTCTTTACTTGATTCATCATTATCTATAGGAATATCATCATCAGGTGGGATATTCATTTGTTCACCACTGGGTCCTGCATCCATGTCTGCTAAGAGTTTTTTTTTCTCTCTACGTCATGTCGAATTCTTTGGTTTCGTCTTTCTGTCCGAGTTACATAAGACTTATCAAGGCTGGAGACGTACATATTCCGAATAGTTCTTTGATCTTCAAGGAATTTTATATCTTCGCTTTTGTTTCTTGTTGTTCTCATTCTGTCTTTTATTATTGTTTCAATAGCATCTGCTGCCGATATATCCAATAGCATATCTAATTTTTTACAAAAAATATCCTTTTTATCTTCGAAAGTATTCCTGTTTTTGTGTTTTTTCAGTGTTTCGTACTCATTAACTAAAGTCAGAATCTTTTCTTTTGGTCTGCTTTTGGAAATATCTTGCGTTTTAATGCCAGCTAAGCCCCAGAATTTTTTAACTTTATTAAGTACAACTGTTGCAGCCTCTTCTTTATTGTTCATAACCATATCATTTCTTTTTAAATGATAGAAATGCTGAAGTGCATCTGATTGGGATAGTAGCTGGAATAGTCCTGTAGGAATCAGTTCATCTTTAAGATTACCAATAATTGGATCATAACTGCTTTTTCTTAACTTTATATTTAATTTCTTAGGAGTAGCCATGATATTCATTTAAAATAAGATTAGAATCAACCAAGTGAAAAATGCATCATATACTATATACATCATTGGATATCTGAAAAACATAAAATATTGGCTTAATCAGCTGTTATAGAACATTTCTATGTATACTATTACGAATAAATAATCAATTTATACATCAAAATGTGCAAAGTTGATTTCTGAATAAATTGATATGCAATATGTATGCTTTTATTTAAGATTAAATATGATTAATCTTAAAAAAATGCTTAAAAGATGTCATTTTTACTCAGTTTTTACTATGCAATATAAATTAGGGGTGGGGGTGGGGGGATTCTGATATTACCGGAATTCCAAAAACTGGTAACCATGTCGTTTCTTGCACCAATGCCCATAACATTAGCATGTTGGACATTAAAAATTTTAAAAAGTGAAATTATGGACCACCCTACTGTAGCTATAAGGTTGAGTGAAAAGCTTGACCTTCGTCAGAATGGACAATTCCGGCGAAAGCAAAACCAAGGTGAACGAAGGTTATGTATATATATATATATATATATATATATATATATATATACACGCGAGTATAAGGCAAAATCCCCGGAAGAAAAGGCTTATATTTTACAAACTGATTGATTTCGATTCCCATTTGGAATTCTCGCCAGAATAAAAAGTAAACTACAGTAAAAGAAACACAAAGATAAAATCTGGATAACTCTCAAGAGCAGTGAACACCATGTTATCAAAATCATAACTTAAAATATTATACTTTTCATGGAGTAGAATTCAGTACTCTTAAATCAGTCGATTTATAAAATAAAAAACTTTTTCTCTCATGAGTTTTACCCTTTATTCATTTGTTTGCGGTTATTCCCTTTTTAACTTACGAGTATAGAGTCTTAATGGTCGAGATACAGATCTCGATAGCTGAAGTATAAGAGTGGGGAAATACCTCAGATTTACACAAAGAACCGCTCTACCCTTACACCCATCCTAGGCATGAGCAACTCGTAGCATCATTGTCAAGTGTATAGAGCGTTAACTTACTAACAAAGCTCCCGTACGTGGCTCATTTTCATTACCTTACAAAGGTTCCGCGCGATGATTCCTCATTTCACGAAGGTCAAGCTTCTTGCCCCTCCTCTCGAGTTGGCCTGGTGAAGTAGTGAGTTGGTTTCTTCTACTCTCCACCTCACATAGCCAGGTACGCCAGGCTCATCGGGGATTGTTCTGAGCCAGGCGTCTAATCTTCTTTTGAAGATGTCCACCGCAACTCCCTTCGTGTTTCTTAGGTCTTTGGGCAGCTGATTAAACAGTTTTGGTCCTCTCACAACAAAACTATTTTCTTTCAGGGTTAAGGATGTTCCCTGTCTAACCTTTAATTTGGGAACACGACACAGTCTACCGTTTCTACTTTCCACCGTTGTTTGGGAAGTTATAGGGTTCAAAGTAAGATTAGGGACTAGTTTCTCCATTATTTCCCAAGTGTAAATAATGGTGTATCTCTCTCCTCCTTTCCAGTGAATATAGGTCTAGGTCGCGTAACCTTTCCCAGTAATTTAGTTATTTGCACCATTTGATCTTGGCTGTGAAGCTTCTCTGAATCCCTTCCAGCTGTCTAATGTCTTCTTTTTTATATGGGGCTGTTAGGACCGAGCAGTATTCCAATTTGGGTATGATCAGTGTTTTCAGTAGAGGAATCATTACATTCATATTCCTTCTTTACAGGTTCTCAATATCTGCCCCGTTATTCTCTTTGCTCTGTTTACTGCTGTCTTATTTTGTGTTTCAAATTTCGCATCATCTGTCATTACAACCCCTAAATCTTTTGCTCTAGAATTTCTATGAATTCCCTGTCCATTTGGGGTATAATATTCTATGGATTTTAGGTCTTCTTTTTCCGTACCGTAAGAGCTGAAATTTCTCAGTGTTAAACTTTATATTGTTGTCTTCCGTCCACTTGTAGATTCAGTTTATGTCGGTTTGTAGAGAACCTATATCTTCTGGCTTTCTTATTTTTCTGCTGATCTTTGTATCATCCACAAAGGATGTTACTGTGCTGTCTTTGGTAACGTCTTCATCTATGTCAGTTAGCATGATTATGAAGAGTAGTGGAGCTAATACTGTTCCTTGTGGTACTGAGCTGAGGACCTCTGATTCTGATGAAAATACTCCTTGCACTGTAAAGACTTGCCGCCGCTCACTAAGGAAATTATTTATCCATTTCCCTACTTTTCCTGTTACTCCCATATATTTCGGTTTATGTATTATGATTTCATGGTCACACTTGTCGAACGCTTTAGCAAAGTCTGTGTATAGTACATCATAGTTTTCATTACTTTGAAGTGCATCAATAATGTTGTTGTAGTGTTCCAGTTGTGATGGGCATGATCTGCCTGACCGAAACCCATGTTGGTTATCATTGAATTTTTTTTGAGTTTCCAAAAAGTTCATAGATTTTCTGTCTAACTATTCTTTCAAATATTTTAGTGAGATGAGATGTAAGCGACACTGGCCTATAGTTTTTGGCCTCGGATCGATCTCCTCCTTTATATATTGGGACTATGTTCGCGCTCTTCAGGATGCCCGGTATTTCTCCCGTGTCTAGTGATCGTCTCCATATCCAATATAGAGGCTCAGCGATTGCATTTTTGCAGTTTTTGATCAGTGTGGCATTCCATTTATCCGGTCCTGCCGCTGAGTGTGTTTTTAGTTTCCCTATGGCTTGTGTAATATTATCCGTCGTAAAGTCGAAGTCCGTTATACTTTCCCCTTGTAGTTCTTCTTCAAAGAACGCGTTTCTATCGCATATCAATTTGTCAGTTTTTGGGATACTGAAAGATGATTCGTACTGAGCTCTTAATATTTCAGATACTTCTGTTAGATCATCAGATAAAGCACTGTTCTCGTTTTTTAAAGGTCCGATTGTCGCATGGTTTTTCGACTTTCTTTTTGCGAAATTATAGAAGTATTTTGAGTTAGCCTTTATCGCTTCTATAGTGTCGTCGTCTTCTTTTTCTGTATGCTTCTTACTGAGTTCCTGTATGACGTCATCGATACTTTACAGTTTATCATTTAATATTTTTATGATGTTGTTATCTTTACAGTTACTTAATTTTGCAGTCACTCTTTTTCTCTTTCGAAACAATGCCCTCTTTTGTCTCTCGAACCTGCTCCTCTTTCCTCTTTGTTGTATTTTTGGGACATGTTTTGCCACAATTTCTAGCGTCTTCTCCTCTAACGTCATTAGCATCTCCCCCGTTGTCTTGGCCTCGTAAATGTTTTCCAATCTATTACTTCCATGCTGGATGTAACATCTTCCCAGTTTATAGCTTTGGAGTGAAAATTAAAAATTTCGAATTTATTTATTTCTGTTGTGCGAGTTCTTTCCTTTCCTGAGGCCTTTATATTAGTTGTTATTTCAATGATGTTGTGGTCCGATATCATAGTTGGGGATATTTCTACATTATCAATTAGATTACTGTTGTTTGTGAATTCCAAATCTAGGCAGTTGTTTTTTCTTGTGTTTTCTGTTATTTCTTGCGTTAACATAAATTCATCAGCTAGAACTAATAGCATTTTTACCTGCTCCTTGTCTTCTCGTGTGCCACCCCTTTGCCCTGGTGTATACATATATTTTTTTCCTATCCTTTTATATTTCATGAATGGGAAATTAAAATCACCACAGAGAAAAATATTTGGGTTTGGAGAGTGTAGATCTTTTACCCAGTTTCTTACCTTTATAATGGAATCTGAAAATTTTGAAGTTGGCGTGTTTGGGGGTTGATACATTGCAATTAGTAACATATTTAATTTTTCAACTTTTGCTGCTACACATTCTACGTAGCTGTTTGAGGTACTTATAGTCATTAATGCCATATGCCTTTCGCGTGTGTAAATAGCACATCCTCCTTTACGTCTCACTGTTCTGTCGGTTCGGAGGATGTTATAGTTGTCAATTTGTATTTCTTTTTTGTCAATACATGACTCACAATTTTCACAGTTCGCCTGGCAGTCCTTTAGATGAGTTTCCGTGAAGCATGCAAAGTCTGCTCCGGCTTCTTGCATGAGTTATTTCAGGTATAAAACTTTGTCCGGGGAATGGTTTGATTTAAGGCCCTGAATGTTGGCTGGCATTATTTTTATTTTGTCTCTATCGTTTTCGCATACAGGTGGTTCCGATTCTTTTTCCAATGGGGGTGCCGGTTTCGTTGCCTTGTGGTCCTTTGTGCGTGCCTTCTGTCCGGCTCTCGGATTCCTATATTTGTCAGCTGAATTTGTAATTGCTGGATAGTATTTAGCAGCTGAGTTGTGTTGGCTACGTCTAAAAAATTGACACTCTTCTTTGATGTTCGTTTTCCCTGTTCACTCGTTGCGTTCCTTTGAGGGCGGTGGTAACGCCATTTTTTTCCGTATTTGCAACTCCCATATCTTGCGTAGGTGTTGCAGACCGCAAGATGGTAGAACTTGCATTTCATCTTAAATTTGCAGTATCCACTTGTGTAATGCGTGTTGCATAATGTGGGATGTGCATATATGCATTGCTCATCCCGATATCTGCAGTTCCCTTTCGCGTAGTATTTACATACGATATTTTCTACGCTTCTACTTCTTGTTTTCTTATTATTTTCAAAGTTCTTAATTTTGGTATTACCATTATTTTTCTTTGGCTGTTTATCTTCTACGTTTTTAGTTATTATCTTTTTATCATTTCGCTCGTTGGACAGTTTGACTACTTCGCAACTTTTACTTGTTTTTTCTTTCATCTATGTCTTTCTTTCATATTATATTGTTTATATTGTTATTCGTTATTAAATTGGTGTTTGTTATTATGTTGTTATTCGTTATTTCGTCCTCTCTCTCATCCACCCGGTTTTTCGGTGGGACATTTCCGGACCCTTGTGTCCCCATTATTTCATTCTTTTTTGTAACATTCGGGTCTGCTATCTCGATTTCTTTAAATACCACGAATGAATTTACCGTCTGTGTACATGCGCCACATAGAAATTTGATCCACACGACGTGTTTCGCGTTCGAGACAAGAGCTATTTCCCTCTCATTCCAATTCATGTAGATAAAGTCTTGCAGTCGTTGACAGAAATCACACCTAATCGCCGAGTTTTCCATTGTTTCCAGATTACACAAATTGCAGGTTAAGTGAGAATTTGAACCCATAGCCATGCTATTCCTTAATTAGCATAAAAAGAAATACCTACACAAATTCTTTCTTTATTTATTTATTTTTATTTCTATTTCTTTCCTTTCGATGGTCGAGGGTTTTCCCAGGGTTTTTTGACCTTTGCGTTTTATGACCTTTTTCCTGCCTTGTTTCAAACTTTCTCGAATGCCAACTGTATTCCGTTTTAAATATATACGTTAAAACTGGTGATAAATTATGTAAACTGTATTGCACTTTCTTAGTTTTAATGAATTTCACTTTATATATTATATGCACGGATTCACTGATACTTTATACACTTTCGGGTGTAAACAGAATAAACCGCCGAGTAGTTTATTACCTTCTTATTTGGGTGTTAAATACAGAGAGAGACACAGCACGTCCATTCGCCACAAGGTACAAGCAAACAATCATCTATGTCTATATATATATCTATATATATCTTTCAACCTTTCAAATGTTCCGTGCGATGATTCCTCATTTCACGAAGGTCAAGCTTGTCGCCTCTCCTCTCAATATATGTATATATACAGTGTGTGTGTGTGTGTGTGTATATATATATATATATATATATATAAACCAGGTAAACTTGTTAGGGGTTCCGTGCGTCGCCCTCTCTTCACACGAAGGTCCAGCTGGTGGCCCCAACTTTAGATCTAGCCTGATGGAGGAGCGGGTTGCTCTCTTGCGATCTCCATCGCATATAGCCAGGCACACCTGGGTCATCTGGTACCATCCTGAACTAGGCATCTAGTCTTTTTTTTTTGAAGATTTCAACTTTGCCACCTATGATGTTCCTGATGTCTTTCGGAAGCTGGTTAAAAAGTCTTGGCCCCCTGACAGCCAAGCTATTTTCCTTCAAAGCTGAAGGTGTTCCTTGGCGGGCTTTTAATTTGGAAACACTAACCATTCTGCCTTTCCTATTTTTCAGTGTTGTTTGGATGGTTACTGCGTTCATTTTGGGGTTTGGTACCAGTTTTTCGATCATTTTCCATATGTAAATTATGGTGTGTATCTTTCTTCGTCTTTCCAGCGAATATAGATTTAATTTACGTGGTCTTTTCCAATAGTTGTGTTCTTTATCAATCTTGGCTGTGAAATTTCTTTGGACTTCTACTTTATTAATTTCCTCTTTTATGTATGGGGACGTCAAAACTAAGCAGTACTAAAGTTTTCGTATGATCAGTGTTTCCAGCAGAGTAATCATTTTATTCTCATCCCTTCTTTTGAAGGTTCTCAGTAGCTGTTCCCGTAACTTTTTTTTTGCTTTGTTTATCGCTATTTGATTGTGTGTTTCAAATTTTGCATCATCGGTCATTATTACCAATAAACTTTTTGCTTTCGTGCAGCTCTCAGTTTCCTGTTTATCTGTGGCATAGTATATTGTCTGTTTAAGTTCTTCATTTCTTCCATATCTCAAGAGCTGAAATTTCTCGGTGTGAAAAGTCATGTAATTTTCTTCTGACCATTTGTATACCCTGTTGGTGTCGTCCCTCTGTAGGGCTTCCATATCTTCTGCATTGCCGATTATTTTGCTGATCTTTATATCATCAACAAAAGATGTTACTATACTGTTATCTGCTACTTCATTATCTATGTGTGTCAGCATGATAATGAATAGGAATGGAGCTAATACTGTTCCTTGTGGGAGTGAGCTGCATACATTGGTCTACAGTTCTTTGCTTGAGACCTATCCCCCCATTTATATATACGGACAATGTTTGCTCTTTTTCGTATGCTCGGTATTTCTCCTGTGCCCAAATAAAGGGTGTAGCTACTTCATTCTTATAGTTTTTAATCAACAAAGTATTCCATTTGTCTGGACCTGCAGCTGAATGTCATTTCATTTGTCCTATAGCTCTAGCTCTTGATATATCTTCTGGGGTAAATTCAAAATAAGTTATACATTCTCCATTTAACTCCTCTTCAAAAATGGTATTTCTGTCAGATATTGCTTTGTCTCTATTTGGGGTACTGAAAGCTGATTCATACTGAGCTTTCAATATTTCAGATATTTCTTTTGGATCGTCGGTTAGCTCATTATTTTCTTTCCTAAAGGGTGCGATAGTGGCTCGCGTTTTTTTCTTTTAGCGAAGCTATAGAAGTATTTTGGGTTATTTTTTATTGTTTTCACCCCATCTTTTTCGTTCTCTGAATGGCCCTTAATTAGGGTTTGTATTTCTCTGTCTATAGTCTCCCATTTTACTTGTATCACTTTTCTGGTGGTGTTATCTGTGCAGTTTATTAATTTCGTAGCTGCTTTCCTTCTTTTTCAGACTAGTGTTCTCTTTTGCTTCTCGAAATAATCCCTCTTTCCCCTTGGCTTTACTCTCAAAACATATGTTTCTATGATTTCAGCATATTTTCATCCAAGGTTATTAGCATCTCTTCGGTTGTTTTATTCCGTAAGACTGTTTTCCACTCTATTTGTTCTTTATGAAATCTGATTTCTTCCCAATTTATAGTCTTTCAGTTTAAGTTAAAAATCTCAAATTTCTTCAGTATGAGTATTTACTATCAGTGCTCTTGCCATATTAGTTGGTACCTCGATAATGTTGTGGACTGAGATATTTTTTGGTGTTATTTTTACATCATTAAGCTGTTGTTACTTGTGAATATCAGATCCGAGTGTTTATTTTTTCTGGTGTTATGTTATTTCCTGCGTTAACAAATTAATTTGTTAATGCTATCAACATTTTTGCTTGTTCATAGCCTTCTCTTGTGCCTCCTTTGTCCTAATGTATATATACATTTCTGCCCATCCTTTTGTATGTTATAAAAAGGAAATTAAAATCACCGCAGAGTATTGTATATAGGGGTCGGGTGTTTAGGTACTTTATTAGGTTACTGATGTCGGCAATGGCTTCAGAGAACTTTGCAGCTGGAGTATTCGGAGGTCTGTAGATGATTACTAGTATCACATTAAGTTTTTCAAGTTTTACTGCTAAGAGTTCCACGTAGCTGTTTGACTTACTTATTTGTGTCTCTGTCATATGGCTCTCTCGTATGTATAAATCACAGCCATCTTTTCGTTTTTCTGTTCTGTCAGCTCGTATGTTGTAACCATCACTTTTTTTTTTTTTTTTATTTGTGCAATATTCGCAGTTTTCACAGTCTCCTTGGCAGTGTTTCTGTGAGGCATGCGATGTCAATCCTTATTTCTTCCATAAATTCTTTCCGGTATAAAACTTTGTTTATCGTGTGGTTCGTCTTTGCTCTTGAATATTTACCAGGACTATATTTATGTTTCCTGTTTTGCGTTCTCCTTCGAGTATTCCAAATTCAATTTCCTTCAGTGTTGCGTGTTTTGTATTCCTCTGGTCCTCCAAGAAAGCTCCGTTTCCAGTTGCAAACCTTGCAGTATTGTACAGGGCGTTAGAAAAGTAGAAGTAGAAGACGTTTATTAAACGTAATACAGATTCAAAAGATCCACTGTATGATGTCTATAGAGAATGTTAAAAATGAGCTCCTTTAGATGCTATGCTCAATTAAGAAGATACCCTCCTCCATCGATAACATGGTCAACAGATCAACCTGGAAAGAAACAAAAACAAATATTACTACTTTTATTGCAAATATTCATAGACGTCTTCTACTGCACAGTGACTTTTCTAACACCCTGTAGAATTCAGTTCCTCTCTTCCGTCAATAAATAATAGTATATAAAGACTGGTGATCGAAAAATTTACTCAAGAAGGAGAGGGTGAGGTGTGGGGGATTTGACTATAGGGGAGTGAGGGAGGTTGGTCTCCACTACTCCTGGATGGGGAATGTCATTGTATATGTCCACTGATTGGTACTCGTGAGATTGGCCGAGGGGAATATCGTGGGATGGCGAAAGTAATTTGAGGAAAAACAAAATGCCTTGTTTCAAACGGATGAAAGGGAACCTATTTTTTTTTAATGTAACTAATCGAGTAGGAATAATTTGCTGTTTCACTTTTTGACATATGTCGCACTTTCACCGCTTAAGAAAATATCACATTGCGGGCACAAGATGTTCACACAGCTACTGCCATTATCAAAGCTAGTTTACTGCTATATTTTCACTATTATTCAGCTTGTTAACGGATTTCGAATGAAACACGTGTTATCGCTACACAGGGCACAAAAACTATATACACATAGTATATATGTATATATATATTAAGGTAGGTTCATTTTCCGCATTTTTTTAGATATCGACTTTGGACTAGGCGAGATAGTCAGGGCTTAATATGATAATAATTGACAAAAGAATTCAGATCCCTAGCTTTAACCGTTTTTTGAGGAAACCGTTTCAAAAATCGTCAAAAAATCGTACCGAAAAATATCGCATTTTCGCAATTTTCGGCCGAAGAAAACATGCTATTTTCATAAAAAAATCCAGAAAAAAGTTACGATTTTATTGAAAAAAAGTTAAAAAAAACATGTACAGAGTCAAATAGACACATTTAGATCCCAAGATCATCATAATTTTCACTGTAAGAACCCTTAGAAGCAAAGGAAGGCCTCATCTGGCGGCTTAGGGCTTTGGCCAGAATGTGTTTGTGCCTTGATTTTCATCACTTTTCACTTTCATTCTAGCTTTTTCCCTGTCCATTTTCGATTTATCAACTATTATCTGTTTCACATCAAGGCCAAGCTTAAGCAAGTCCATAGCTTGTAAGTCCAGGAGGAAGGCATTAGCAAGACTTGCCCCAAGATTGGAAGAAACATCACCCCTGATCAGTTCCATGGCATATCTGGGGGTTTTCAAAAAGCTGTAACCTACACTTGGGTTCCTCCTTGGTTTGAACTCTTCAGCTTCACCACCAGATGGCTGAAATGAAAATACAAAAATAAATTACTAAAGCGAAAATGGGGGGAAATAGGGGAAAAAGTAGGGAAAAATATGGGTAAAAATCGACGAAAATGGGCGGAAATAAGAATAAATTACTTAAACGAAAATGGGGGGGGGAAAGTGGGAAAATAGGGGGGTAAATGGGTAAAAATTCAGGTAAAAAGTCGGCGAAAATGGGCGAAAAAAAAAAAAAATTACTAAAGCGAAAATGGGGGGAAAAAAGGGGGGGAAATAGGGACAAAAAGTAGGATAAATTTGGGTAAAAATGGGATAAGATATAAGGAAAAAAATATATTACCTCTTCTGATTCTCCTGAGCTGGATTCAAAAGAAATATCTTGTGAAGGTGTGGAGGCAAAAGTGGCCAAATCCACTTCCTGCTGCTGTTGAATCTGGCTCTGTAATCTTTCTGCCTCAGCTGCAGCCCTCTGGTCTCTCTTCACAGCAGCTTTATCCACAGATCCCAGCTGGAAAGAGCCCTTGGGTCCTATTTTGGCCCTCTGATCTCTGAAGTATTCCCTCTCCTCTACTGGAAACTGAAATATTAAAGTATATTAAATAGCGGATCTAAAATAAGAGATAAAATCCTGAAAAAAAATTGATTATTAACTTCTATTACCAGGGAGGGGGGGAGAAAGGAAGATTACAGTAGGAAAATGCGGATATTTTTCAATTACAAGCATTGAATTTCCTTCCATTTAAAAGGCACCTAATCGCACTAAGTTAGGCCAGTTAAAAGTTTAAAAAATAATAGCATTACCTTCTTACTGGGAGGACAAGTGCAGATTATGTGCTGTGTTTGACAATTTTCTTTCTTGCACTTCACAGCATTGTCATCACAGGGACGAACAGGTAGCTTACAGGTGCAAGCAGAAATGTCAAAAAGTTTATCCAGCTTCTCCTCCAGATTCTGCTCCTGGACTGTAGAAAGAGATTTCCTGTTTATCTCTTTTGCTTTCTTGAAGCACACTTTATCCACCAATTTCACTACATAATATTCCTCATACAGGGGCAGCCGCGGGTTCACTGCCTGCCAGATCTCAATCACATCCTGCTATCATTTTAGAAATACCATAGTCTTTCAAGTCCGCGTGGCTGTTTTGGAGGAAATAACTGTACTGAATAACTTGGCGGAGGGTAGGAGGCTCTGTTTTATCGAAAGGGGAAGGCTGGCCACTGAATTTTTTGGCACTATCACTTCGAGTTAACACTGCAGACTTCCGTTTTTTACCCATTTTTATGAAATATCTGAAAATAAACACAATTAAATGAACGCATCATAAAATAATTTAATTTAATACACATTTTATAGGTAAATATCATTAAAAAATACAAAATAATACACTAATAAACATCTATAATGCATTTACAATAAGTTTCAAGCATCGTTTTTTTAAAAAAGCCGAATTTTAATTGATTATTTTGATGAAATAAGGTCCGATATTTTGTTTGTTTACATTGCGCGAATGCCGCGCGCGCGATTTTACGCGTAAAATTCGGCAATTTTACAACTTAAAAATAATTAACAATCCTCAAAAAATACAATCATTTTCACAAATATTAGTTGGTGCAACGTTTTTTATACATTAATACCTTTCTATCTCGACTAGTCCAAGATCACAGTTCCAAAATCAACCAACCCTAATATATATATATATAATATATATATATATATATGAAAATTATTTCAAGAAAGTAACACGTGAAAAATATTTATGAGGAATAAAACCACGAAGGAAAGGAAACACAGAATGGTGCTCAAGCGCTTTCGTCTAATGACATCCTCAGGAACACTGAAGTACATAAAGAGTTACAGCCTATAAATAGGTTACAGAAAAAAAAAAATATATATATATACAATAAACGGAGAAATAAAATTAAAATTAAAAATTAAAGGTTGTGGGATGAGCATACAAATTTGTAAGGAAAAACTATCGATTTTTAGCACAAGATCAAATGAATTGTTTCCAACCAATGTTATAAAAAAAAAATACAAATTTATACTGGAAATCTGCCCGGGTTTTAGCACTCTGCCCTTCTTGTATATAAAAATAAATTGAAAATAAAAG